>JASAOA010001536.1:0-15227 GCA_030849815.1 Vickermania spadyakhi | reverse complement strand
ATTTATGGGTTTCGGTGGCATACTTTGAGAGTTTGTTATTATACGTTTTGGGTATACATTTTTATGGGTGTTATCCGGGTTGTTTATGTTTAGAGAGTTATTATGTAT
The DNA here is from genome assembly GCA_030849815.1 of Vickermania spadyakhi. NCBI lineage: Eukaryota > Euglenozoa > Kinetoplastea > Trypanosomatida > Trypanosomatidae > Vickermania > Vickermania spadyakhi. Next base: position 15,119 of record JASAOA010001536.1, on the reverse strand, counting down.
TATGTTTTTGCGTGCTTGATGATATATTATAGTGGTTAGATTATGGTTTAGTATGTGAATAGAGTGTTAATATAGAGTTTCGGGGTACGTTTGTTATAGTTGCGTATGTTTGATATTTGTTATTTTTGATTGTAGAGTTTGCTATTTTGGGCTTATGTTGTTACTGCAGGTTTGCGATTTAGATAGTTGGTTTTAGGTTTTTAGTTGCTAGGTTTATTGGTGATTCCTATATGCCTTTAGCTTTGATGGTTTAGTTCTGTTTGCTATTTGCCTTTGTATTTGCTACTTCCGATTTAGGATTATGAATGTTGGTTTGCTTTTCGTTAAGTTGCTTATTATAGACGGATGTTTAAGTTGTACATAATATAGGTTTGTAACATAGGTGCTGTTTATGTTTGAGGCTTGTATTTGGGTTTTGTAGTTGGTTGTTTAGGTTCATCGCTTCGGGTTTAATAGTTAGCGTTATTTTAGGTTTTGCTGTTAGCTTTTGTGATTAGGTCTTCGGGAATGCGTGCAGGTTGAGGGTTGTGTATATTTGGAGTTCTAGTTGGTAGTTTAGTTTGTTTGCTTTAGGTGTGTTTTATCTTGTCTTGATTTATGTTAGGTGTTTATGTGCATACATTTAATGTTTACTTTGGGTTTTTGGATGTATAGGTTTTGTGTATGGTTTGTTGGCGCGTTAAAGGATGCTGGTTTGTAGGTTTGTTTTTATTACTTTGGGTTTTTATAAGTTTAGTTTGAGGTTTGCTTTTTAGAGCTTGGTGTTTGGTGTTTAGGTTTTGAGTTCGAATGCTTAGTAGTTGGCGTGTAGATGCTTGCTAAATTGTAGTTTATGCATTGTGTTTTTATGTTGTGTGTTTGTGGTAAGGATTTGATTAACTTGCAGATTGTTTTTGGTTCTGAGTTTGCTGGAATTTCACTTGTTTGGTTAAGGTTGTTTTAGTTTGGCTTGTTTTGTTTTAGGTGTGGTGGTTATTTTGTTGTTTTTTGTGTTGGTCTAGACGGGTTGTGCATTTTGTAACAATGCTAGTATTTTATTTGGTCCTGGCATCTTAAACGTTGTAAGTATGATCTTTTTATGCTTAATTTTATTGTATTTGTAGGTTTGTTTTGCCTGCTTTTGTAGATTTTGCTTTTACTTTATAGTATATTCGAGGTTTGTGTAGTTTTCAGGAGTTTTCGTGACATGGGTATGTTCCTAAAGGTTTATTTTAAATATTATATGTAATTATTAGAGAGGAGTGTAGGTTGTGGATTACTGTGGAGAATCGTTGTTTACGCTTGCTTTATGTTTACATTTTGTAGTTGTTTCATTTATATTAAGGGTGTTTGTACTTTAAACTTTTATTTGTCTTATGGTTACGTGTTCTTTTGTGGTTATACTTTGCGTTGATGTTTTGTGTACTGATTGCATTTCGGGGATGTAGTTGTTGGGTATAGTGGTTTTTGTTGTTGTTATGTTTACGAGTTTGGCATGTTTCCACATGTGTACTTGTCATTTAGTTTAGCTTTGAAACTTTGATTTTACGCTTATAAGGTTGTTATGTCGGGTTGTATTTCCTGTTATGCGTGACGTACTAATTATGTTTCCTGCTAATGTTAAGTCGTTGTGGGGTTTGCTATTTTAGGGTTGAATTATTGCCATTTGTAGAGGTAGGTTTGTATGTGCTAGGTCGGTGGATTTTGGGTGTGCTATACTTGATGTTTTGGATGTTGTAGTCTAGATGTATGTAGGTTCGGGAGTTTTGTTAGGTTTGTTTAAAGTTTGCAAGGTAGTTTATTAGTTGTACTTATTTTGTACTTTGTTTGTTTGTTTCAATGGGATACATGATTATTACTGAGTTTTAGTTTGTGTGTATTTAGATGGTTTCTGGATGATTTGATTTGCGGAATGTTTCTAATTTGATACTTTATTTGATTGCGTATTTCTTTGGGAGGTTGATTTCTTGTATTGGTTGTTGTGGTTTTGTATTTGTTTGTACTTTGCTGTAGAGTTGTTGTATTTACTTGTTGGCGTTGGGTTGAGATTCGTTTTACTGTTTCCTTGTTACTTGTTTATAGTTGAACCTAGAGCTTTTGTTTTGCGGATTGTTTTGGGTTTGCAGTTGCTAATTTATTGTGGGTAGCATGTTACTTCTAGCATTACTTCTATGACATAGGTAGTTTATTTGCGTACTGGAATTGTGCTTATTATAACAGTTACCTGCGAGTTTGGTTACCTGTTAGGGGTTGATATAATATACTGAGATATACGCATGAATGTGTAGGTTGGTTTCTCGAGGCTTTTTGCATAGGGTTTTCCGCGGGTTGGGGTGGTATATGGTAAATTTGGCTTTGAGTTTCGGTATATTTGGAGTATGTGTTGGAGTTGGAGTCTTTTTCCTTGTGATTATAGTGGTTTTTGGGGTTGTCCCAAGTAGGTGTAAGTTTGCCATAGATAGAGTTTTCCGTGTTATAGAATTCTGTGTAAATGTGTACTTGGATTTTGCTTTGTGGGGTTCTCTATTTAGATGCTTTGGATTTGGTTTTGGGTTTATAGAGTACTCGGCATTTTCACCCTAGTGAAGATATTTTGTTGTTGTAGAGGCTGACTAACATGTTCGTGATTTTCGCTTTGCAGATACAGTGTTTTGAGTTTGGTATTTATTTGGTGTTAGAATTGTTTGTTGTTGTTGTTGGCTTTTTGTTTTAGTTGCAGTAATTGTTTTACTTACGTACAGTTAGATGTATACCGTTAGTTTTTATTATTTTTTATACTCGTAGGTGTTTGTTAATTTGTCTGCTACTTGCTGTGTTTAGGTAGTTGGGCACGCATCGATGGTGCTTTCGTGGCTTGCTTTGCTTCGTTGGTTGAACGTGGTTTAATTTGTTTGAATTATATGGGTTTAGTTGGGTTTTTAGATCCTGTTGTAGATTGATTTGAGTGTAAATGTTTATGTATTAAATGCAGGAGGGATGGTGTTATTTTTACTTGCTCGAGGTTTTTATTTTGTGTGTTATATAGATGGGACGTTAGGCATTTTGTTTAGATTGGTAGTTTTGTGTATGTGTATTGCTTGTAGTTTATAAGAGGTGTAGTTGGTGGTGGGTTGTGTATCCATTGTTTTTTACTTGCGATAGCCTCTTGTTAAGGTCTTTATTTGGAGTTGGTTTTCTTATGTTGTAGACGTGTACCGTAGATTTTCTAGTGAAGTGGTTTTGTATTTGTGGAGTGTAATTATAGTTGTATAGTTCGTGGACGGGTTGTTTGTGTTGCCTTTTTGGTTTTAGTAGTTGGTTTGGGTGCATTGTTTTGGGGTTTCTTTGCAGGGTTGCCTATATACAAAGCTGGTAGGTTTTTACGTACAGGTGTTGTGTTTAGTGATAATTTGCAGTTTTTGCTAGGGTTACACGTGCATGTTGTGGGTAGTTGTGCTTGTTAAGGGTTGTATTATTGATTTGATTTGATTTGATTTAGCAGGACTTTGTGGTTGTGGCTTTTGGTTTAGATGTTTGAGGGTTGTTTTAATGTGTATAGATCATGGAGATTGTTAGGAGGTTGGTTATAAGTTTATTATTTATTGATATATTTTGTAGTGTAATATTCTAGTATATAGTTTTGTTTTTGTTGCTATTACTTATGTGTTAGTTATAATTTGTATGGTTTATAGTTTAAGTGTGGGCGTTTGGAATTGGTTGTTGTGTGTTCTGTTTGGTTACTTACTTGCATTGTGGACTTGTTTGATTTGATTTGGATTTGATGTTTGTACTTGCTAGCCTATGCGCGAGAGTTTTGTTTGTGTGTTGTTTGCTTTTGCGAGGCTTGTTTTACTCATACCATGCTTTTGTTTGGTAGTTACGAGTGTGCTTGTTGAAGTATAAGTTTAATGTCTTGAATTTGGGTTTGGGCTTTTAAACGTGGTTTTCATATTTGTGTTTAGTGGTTGCGCTGCTTGGGTTGTTAGCTTTAGTGGTTTAGCTTTGTTGGGTTGGTTTGTTTGATGTATTGTAGGGTGCGTCGATTGATGGGTGTTTAGTTGTGAATTTGTTTTGCGGGTTTTAAAGTGTAATTTGTATACCGTGGTGTGGTTGGGTTGGGTTTACTTAGCTTTTGCTTGGGTTATTGTATTTGTTGCTTGCGATTTTATGCTCAATTTGATGTTAAAGCATCGAGCTTGCTGAGATGTTACTAGTAGGCAAGATTTTGTGTTACTTTCCGTTAGGGTTATTGTAGATTGTTACTGTTTAGAGATTGTCTTGTTTTGGTTGATTTGTATATGTTATATTACCTGTTAGCTTCTGTTCCCGTTTTCCTGCGCTTGTTTTGATTAAGATTGTTACTAGGGGCAGTTGTTTGTGATGCATAGGTTTTTATGTTTGTGGGCTTGGGTATTTGAGGTAGTTGTTTTGTGTTACTTCGTTTTTAGGTGTGGGTTTTATGTAGGATTGTTAGTGGTTAACTTGTTGTAGAGGTGTACCTGATGGATTGTTTATGTTGGGTGTATTTGCTGTATTTGCTGAAGTGTTGTACTTGGGCGTCTTTTATGGGATTATTGTATTTTGTAATTATGGTGTTAGGATTTGGTTGTGGACTATAGACTTGTATTAGATTACTTGTAATTTGTATAGGTTTGTGTTTCCTTCTGCTCGTGATTTCTGCGTTTGAGTTGTTGTGTTTGTGGTTTGTTATTTAATTTGTGGTTTGATGTGGTGGAATTTTACTAATGTTGTTTAAGGATTCTTACTTTTAAGGGTTTAGTTTCGTTAATGTTCTTTTAGTTTGTTTTATTTTATACAGAGGACTTTAGGCTTGCGGCTTTTGGATTGTTTTATGTTTGTTATTTATGGGCTCTATGTGGTAATATTGGTTAACATTGATTTTTTGTTTTTGGTGTTATTACTTGTATAGATGGTTATGGTAATTAAGATGCTAGTTTACGGGTAGGTGTAGTTTTATACTTGTTGGTTTATAGTTGTTTTTGTTTATACTTGTGTAGTATTCCTTGTTTTGATTGTGAATTTAGGGTTGCTTGGTTGTGGGTTGTTACTGTTTGTTTTAGTTTGTTGAATTGTATACTTGAGTTGCAATTTTGTTGCTGTTTTAACATTGGAGTTGTGTTGAGTATATATATAAACTGTTGCGCCACAGGTTTATTTGTGGTATTGGATTCTTTTGGTTTAATAAGTTGTAATTGTGTTGGTAGTTGCGTTTTAGGCTTTTAAATGTGTAGGTTGGTAGCTGCGCATGAGTTTTAGTTTTTACAGTTGTTTTACGGTTGTTTGCAGGTCTCTGCAGTTTGCAATTGACTTGTAGTTTCATAATACTGCGTGATTTTGCATAACATTGGAGATTAAGGGTTTGTAAGGCGTTGGTTTTAGTGCTAGTTGTTTTGCTTAATTTAGGATTTGTTTGGGTATGTTTGTAGAGGTGTAATTACTGCTGTATTGCTTTTGCTTGAAGATTGCTTTATATTGGTGGGCTGACACACTATTTGTGGGGTGTTCTTTCTTATGTATTGTATTTGAGTTTGCAACGTGTTCGTTTCGGTTTTGTTAGGTTATAGATTTCTGGCATTGCTTTTAGATTTTGGTAGCGTGTACGTTTCAGTTTGTTGTACTGAGGTAATATGTTACTTACTTGTACATCCTTAAATATTTATTTTATGTAATTGTTGCAACTTGTAGTAAACTTTTGGGGTTTTGTTGTAACTTGTAGGGTGGTTTTGCTGGTTTGTGGAGTGCTAAGGTTGTTGAGATTTGGTTACTTATATGGATTGGTTTGTGGTGGGTTATGCTTGTGGGTTTTTGTTGTGTTTGATTTGTGGTGAATATAGTAGGTTGGTGTTACAGTTGTGTTTACTGCATACTCGGAATTTACGGTTTCTGGTTTTATTTTGTTAGTGTTGTTATTTTGCAAACTTGCAGGTTGGGGTCGGGGATCTAGGTATTTAGGTTAAACTGTGGGTTTAGTGCTCTGTGTAGGGTTGATATAATATAGTGGGGTGTAGGGTGTGGTTATTTAGTGGTTTCTGTGGATTTGCGGCTATTTTGAGCTGGTTTATTTGTGGAATACTAGGATTTTGCGTATTTTGGTATGTTTTGGTAGCTGTTGGGCGTAACTGCAGGGTTTATTTGCTGTGTAGGGTTGATATAATATAGCAGGTATAGGTGTTTAGGGGTTTCTGCAGATTTACAGTTATTTTGGGTTATTTTAGAGTGTAAGGTTTAGGATTTTGCGTATTTTAGTGTGTTTTGGATGCATGTTGGGTTCAGCTGCAGGTTTTATTTGCTGTGTAGGGTTTATATAATATAGGTAGACTGTAGGGTGGTTAGGTTGGTGTGATTGTTTGTTTATATGGGTAGGGTTTTATGCTGGACATTAGTGTTAGGGAATAATAATTAGTGATTAGAGAATTAGCATACTTCTTCAGATTTGGTTCTTTATTATATGGATATTTGTGAATATGGATGTTCGCATTCGGTAATTTGATATATGTGTAGATTTGGTGTACCTATTATGTGGTGTTTGGGTTTGTGTTAGCATATTTATTTACTATGGTTATATTTTATTTCTGCTGGGTTGGGTTGTGTTGCTGTTCGTGGATTTGTTTATGGTAGAAGTTTGTGACTGTGTGGTTTTAAATGGGTGTTGTGGTTTTATGGTACTTATATTATTTACCTTTTAGTTAGTATTTGCAATTTTTGTTTTATTGCGAGTGCTTCGCTTTGTGTTAGACGTTTACTTGATTGCTATTCCGTTGTTTGTTATGCGTAAGTTGCAGTATTTTGTTGGGATTGGTTGTCTATGTAGTTGCTTTTAGATTTGTAGATTTCTGGACTTGGGTACTTTGCTGTAGATCGTAAGGTTACGTATTTTGGGTAGGTGTACATGTAAGGGTTTGTATTAAGAGTTGGGTTTGTGTTGGGTACGGATTGCTGGGGACTCGTTTAGGTGTATTTGGTGGTGGTGGATCTTTATATGATTTGGGGTTGGGAGTTGTAGAGTTTGTTTGTTGTAGAAGCGGTAACTTGACTGTTGATTTGCAATTACTTATAGTAGGTGGTTTAAACAGTTGTAGCGTTTATATTTAGTTAGGTACATAGTTTTGTATTATTGTTTATAATGCGCAGGCTTGGGTTTGGTTATTTGTTTAGAAGTTTACAGGTTCAGAGTATGCTTGGAATGATGTGTTGTAGTTGACATTTCGTGGGTTAACTTTGTTTGTTACACTTTTGTGGATGTGATTGGTTTATAGAATTGCTCTTTTAGTTTTATAGCGTGACTGCGTAAATTTGTAGAATTAGATGGGATTTTATTGACGGTTATTACTGCTAATGGGTTGTGTATAGAATTTGGGTTTACGTTGTTTTTATGCTGTTACGTGTAGACGGTGTTGCTTGTGAGTGTTTAGCTTTAGCAGATTCTTGTAGTTGAGACATCAATATATTGTAGGTTGATTCCGTGGGCGTGGATGTTTTGGATAGTAATTATGTGTATTTCATTTGTAGGGTTTATAGGTAATAACCGTTGCAGCTACTTTGCATGTAGCGTTTTGGGGAGTTGTTAGTCTTTTGAGGAGGCTTTGTTTTCGCTTGTTGTAGAATACACGATATTTCGAGGGGTGTTCAATACATTTGTTTGCGCAGCTTTCTGAGGATAATGTGTTTGGTATACTCGTTATACCTAGTTTCTAAAGTTTAAATTTCGCGTGGTTTTTATAGATTTAGTGTGGTGACTGTTACAGGAATCTAGTTTTATGTTAGTTTCGGGTAAGTGGGTGTGTGGATGTATTAACTAATTTAGTATACAAGGGTTTTATGGTTAGTGCAGGATTGCTTGTGTCTACATAGGGTAGTTAGAGTTGTTGTTATGGTGCTTATGGTACAATGGTAGATAGCATGAGTTTTAGTTTATGGATGCTTGTGTGGGGTTTGTTGGGTTCCATATGATTTAGTTCGGTATTGGTTTTGGACGCGGCTCGCGTTTGTGATTATTTTGTGAGTATTTGTGTTACTGGTATTGGTGTCAACTTTTGGGTATTTTGCATTTGTACAGTTTTACTTTTATTGTTTTAGTTTCCTTTTGTGTAGGTTGGGTTTGGGTTGCTATAAGTTGGTATGAGTTATTATTGCTGTAGGATTTCGGTTCTGAGGGGTTTGGTTTACATGGTTTGGGTTTGCTTCTGTGGTTTATTGGCTACGTTTCTGGAGGTGTTGTGGCCTGCCGGGTAGGTAGCTTAGAATTGTGAGGATTTTGATTTTCGTATGTTTGAGTTTGAACTTTTGGTTGTGTAAGGGTGTTTTGCTTAAAGGTTGGGGTTTATGTTTGTATGGATTTCTCTTGCGTTTTGGTTTAGGTTCGACTTGAGTTATTTATTAGTTGTTGTAGTTTCGTGGTCGGGCGGTGATGCTAGTTAGTTGATACTTTGTAGTACGATTTGTGTTTCTAGTATATAAAGTTATTGCACTAATTTGTTTCCGTGCAACCTACAATAAGTTTACTTTCGATTTGGAAGGTGTTTTGTGGGAGGGTTTCTCGTTGGGTTTTGTTTCGTGATTTGGGTTTTTATTGATAGTTTTATAGTTTGGACGTCGTTTGCGGAGGTGGTGTTTTAGTTATGGTTATGACTTCGTGTATTTGTGTTATTTTTTATATTAGATGTGTTAATTTGTTTGGTTTGGGCTGACTGGTTTGAGGTTTTGAACTTGTGTTGTATATTAATTATTTGTTGTGGGTTTTGGGCTTTAGGTTAGGTTTTACTACGCTAGGTTTTATGTTTAAGTTTAAGTGTGTTTTGGTAGTTAAGATTTACTTATGCATTGTTTGGGTATATTTGACTGACTTGGTAAAATTCAACCTTGTATTTTGTTTCTGTGATTGTTTAATAGTGTTTGTGCATAGGTCGAGTGTTTTTTTGTTCTGTTTGATTTGTTGGTTTTAGCTAAGTTTTTACTTCTTTCAGTCTTCCGTATAGGCGTTAACTTAACACGTTGTTTTAGATTTTTGGCGGTATACTAAAGTTAGTGTTGATGTTTATATATGTGGTTGTTGTTTGAGGCTTTGTGATTAGGGTTTTGTATGTTTTGTATTTCTGGAGTTGTCACCTTACTTTATTTGCTTTTGGGATTTTAAGAGTTCCGGGTTATTGTTTAGCATACTGTTATAGGATCCAACTGTGCTTATATAGACTAGATGGTTGTTTTGTGTTGTGATTACTTAGTTTAACTTGTATGTGTGTGTAATAGTATTCATTGCCTTTTTTGGTATTTGGTTATTACTTACTTGATATGTGTAGTTTTTAGTTTCTGGTAGGTTTAGTATGTTTGTGTTATTGATTTGTTGTATTTAATATTTTTATTTCTTTGTGGAGGGTTGTTTTGTTGGTGGTATATTAGATTATTATAGTTGTTATATGTTTATTTGTTTGTTACTTGTAATTTGTTTACTTCATAGATGTTGTTTTGTATGTGGGTTGGGTATTGTTTATTAGCTTTCCTGCATACTTTAGTTTTTTCTTTGCAGGTTTGAGTTGTTTGTTGTGGTTATAGTGTTTTGTTTTCGTTTGCATTGACTAATGTTTATTTTGTTGCTTAATAGCTTGTTTTATGTGGTTGTACGTTTGGGTGTCTTCGGAGATGGCTTCAAGTCGTTGTGGGATTTTACCGCTTCGGGGGAGCGTGGTGTTTTACTTCGTTTTGCACCTTATATTTTGCGGTAACTTGGGTGGATTTTGCTGTTTAATGGTATGTGTATTTGGTGTGGATATACTGAGATAGGTTTGTTTGTTATTGTAAAAGTTGCTTTTGGGTATTGGTAATTTATGTTAGTGGTTTTGACCTGTGAGTTTCCAGTCTACTGGAGGGTTGATATAATATAGCAAGGATTTGCTTTGGCCTATTTGTAGGTTTACACCGGTACTTTGGGGTGTTAAGTCTTATACTTGTTGGGGTTACTTGTGGTTATTTGGATTAATAAGAGGGTTTGGCTGCTGGGGGTTGGGGTTGATGCAATTTTTGGGTGTTTGTTAAATCTAAGTTTTTGATTTGATGGCGGGCAGAACTTATATGTTTTAGGTACGTAGGTATAATGCCATTTTTGTAGAGCTCCTTGTGTGCGCCTGTGGGGTAGGGGATTTGGGTTTTAGGTTTGTGGTTAGGGTTGTGTTTAGTATTGTGTTTGGAGAGGTTTAGTGCTGTGTTTCGGCATTTACTATTTAGGTGGGTAGGGTGCTTGCTGTATGCTTGTTGTATAGTCCATAGTTAGGATGACGATTACCGAGGTGGTTTATTTGTGGCGGCATTTATCATAGTTGGTTTTGGTTTTGTTTTATTAGTTTGTGTAGCTGTTGGGTTTTCTTTATGTTTATTTGCAATGTATGTAGTTAAGGTTGCGTTTAGGTGGGGGTTTTGTGTACTTTATTTTAGATTGCCTAATTAGAGCTGTTGGTTGTAGGTTTATGATTGTATATTTTAGTTACTTTGAGGAATTGATTCAGATTCTTACATTTAATAGTACTGTTCGTATTGGAGGAGGGGTTGGTATTTTATTATGATTAAGTTTATTATATGCACTTGTAATATTTCATGTTAGTTTCTTTGTGGTTTATTTGTTGAAGTATTACTTTGGTGTGATACATCTAGTTGAGATTGTTTATATAGATTGTAATAAGGGTTGTATGGTGTTATTTAAATGTTGTAGCTTGGTAGTATGATATTGGTTTGCGTTATGTTTTTTAATATTTGGATTTTGTGATGTTGTATTGCTTTGTGTTGCGTTCGGCATGGTTTACTAATGGTTATTGTTAGATGCTTATCGCTGTACTTGTGGATTTGTTTGTTGCAGTTTCTTAGTTTTGGGTGACCGCGTAGATTTTTTCGGGTAAAGAGGTTTTGTTTTGTTGTGATATATTTGGTTAGAGGTGTTTGTTTTTGTTTGTGGAGGAACTTGTGTGTTTACTGTGTTAGTTTTGGAAGCTTGTTTTTTAGGGATGTGTAAGTTGCATTGCTATAGTGTATAGTATTTCTATAGTATTTTATGCCATGTATTCACTTTAGTTTATTCAGGCTTTTGATATCGAATTTACCTTTATATAATTTACTTGTAATAGTGATGGTTTGTAGAATATGAATTCACGTATTATTACTTCGGGTTATGAGTTGATGTTTTTGTATTTTATAGAGTCTTTGGGTGTGGAGGGTTAGTTGTAGGTTTAGTAGATTTTGTATGTTTATACTTTTACTTTGGAGGTTTTGACTGTTATGTTATTATAATTTGGTATTTTAGTGTGCTTTGGGTTGAGAGTTTGGTTTTTGTTTAGCTAGTGTATCGTGTTATCTTGTTGTTATAGTAGTTAATTTGTGGATATTGTGGTTCTAAGTGGGAATACTGGTATGTGTGTGTTGTAGTTTAATGGGATTTTATTTTTACACTGGAAGGATTAACTTGTGTTAGATTTGGGGTAATGATGTTCGATTTGTTGTAGGTCACGTGGGAGACTTGTGTTTTTTGGCATTGAGGGTACTTCGTATAGTATGCTTTTAGGTTTAGTTATTTATACTAAAATACGTGATTATGCTCGCGATTTTACATAAGTTTAAGGACAGGCTAGGACATTTGCTTGGTTTTAGTGAGGGTGCTTCAAATATTTATGTTTACTTTCGAGGTAAGCATTTTAATTTGGTATACGTATTTGCTGGGGTAGTGTTTGTCGTTAGGTGTGTATTTTATGTTTTGAGTTGTGTTTGCAAAGGGTTGTTTACTTAAGTAGGTACTTATAGGTTGTTTACTTTTGTTTAAGTTGTTGTCGGAGTGTGTAGGTTGGATAGTTTGCTTTTGAGGTTGCGTTGGCGTGCACTTTGTTTTATGATATTAGTGCCAGTTTCGAAGGTTGTATGTTTCGAGTTTTCGTTTTCGGGGTTTTGCTTTTGGCGGGTAGTTTTAAGTTTCTGTTCTTGGCTGTTTGTTTTGTTTTACAAGATATTATAATTTGCGTAGTTTGTTGTGATTTAGAACCTGTGGATTTTGACTTGCTGTTGGTATTGTATTTTATGCATTATTGTGTTTACTTTCGTAGTTCGTATATGGTTACGGTGTTCTTAGTTGAGGTTTGGGGTTGTTTATAGTTGTGTTTAGGTTTACTGTAGTTGTAGGTAGGGCATGTAAGGGTGTATTCGTATAAGGTTATTTTAGTTACGTATATTGATTTTTGATTTTGTAGACTTCGGGTTATGTAGTTAGTATGTTTTACGCCCACGTGAGCTGCGTAATTTGCTGATTAGTATACGAATGTTGTTTGTTTCTTAGGTGTGTAGTTGGTTGCCATAGTTTGTGGGTTTTAGATGTTTTTAGGTGTTTAGTATTTGTAGGGTTGTTTATATTCCGTTATGCATGCTATGGTTTGCTGTTATACTTATGTATGTGTAGTATTTTATAGTTCGGAGATGTTAGGTATTTTAGGAGTTCGTTGTTGCACATTGCCGCTGTTTTCGGTAAATTGGTTTGGTGTTTGTTTCTTACGTACCTGGTGGAGTTGCTGTTTCGTGTGGTTTTGCGTTAGAGGTTTGTGTGGGCTTTCAGTTATTTACAATGTTAGGTTGCTACCTACGCATACAGTTACTTACGTTTTGGGTTTTGTAGGTTAATGTTGGGGAGTGTGTTGTTTGGTTTGTTTTGCTTTGTTTTATTTGGGCAGTTGCTGAGGTTTGTAAGTTTGTAGATTTTCTTACATTGGTTTGGATTTGATACAGGTTTACTTCTAGAATGATACTATGAGTTTCTTTGTGAGTTACGTGTGATGTGGGGCGCTGCGTGTAGTATGCTGTTAATGGTAGTTTACTTTGTATTTGTATTACAAATTTTCTAAGTTACCGTTAATTGCTTCATATATAGTTACTTAGGTTTAAGCGGGTTGTGTGGTTAATGTTTGGTAAACTTGTTTAGACTTGTGGGATTTGTGTTTTTGTGTATTTTGCTGGAAGTATGGTGTGGAATTACCATGGATTGCAGTTTTTATTGTGCAATTAGCTTCTGTGATTTTGGTGATTTAGTTCTGTGTTTTATTTGCTGGCGTGATTTTGTTTTCCTGCCTATATATTCGTACATATGTTGTATTTAAACTTGTACTTGTGGGTGTGTTTTACCGGATATTTAGTGTTTTATTGTGCAAGCGTGCGTAATTCCTTGGGTTTTACATGGTGGGTAAATTTAGACTTTATTTGTGTATAGGTTTAAATACTTGGTAGGTAGTTGTTTGGCGAGCAAGATGTTTACGAAACCAGTTGTTATGACTTTACTGTAGTGTTTTGTATTTTACGAGTTTGTGAGGTTTGTTTAAAGTGGTTTTCATTTGTATAGTTTAGGGTGTATGTGTGATTTTGCCAAGGTTTGCTCTGCGTGTTTGGGGTTAGGTGGTATTCCTGGATTTTTCGTTTCTGGCGGGTTTTGTGCTGGTTTCATACTTGGCATATTTGACCCTTATTTCGATTGCTTGTGCTCTGGCATTTGGGATTTTGCATGCATAACTGCGGGTTTTGGGTCTGCTCAGGGGTTGATATAATATAAAGGTTTGCGTGCTATACTCATCAGCTACGGGTTATTGGTGTTCCGGGGCATTTTAGCTTGTGTTTTGGGGATTTTACTTTGCTGGGAGGCAGGTGTTTGGTTTCTGGGTATGTGGGCTGAGGGGTGTTTGGTTTGCTTAGATTCTGGGGATTGGAGTTGTACCTGTAGGTTTAGGAGAGTGTGGAGGGTTGATATAATATAAGGTTTTGTGGGTTATGTTCCTCGGAGGCTATTATTTGATGGGTATTTCTGTAGTATGTTGATTTATTTTGAGTGTTTTTGTTTTGGTTTAGGAAACGGGATTTGGTTTTGGATGCGCGTGTGGGTGGCTTATGGGTTACTTAGGTTTTGATGATGGGTGTTGTGCCTGTGGGTTAGGTGTGTATAGGTGTGTTACAAAGAAGTTTACTCTGAAGTTTGGTTGGTTTTTAAGGGTTGTGTATTTCCAAGATTTTGTCCTAAAGAGTTGGTTTAGAAGCTGTGAATTTCTAGGCGGCTACATTTCAGGATTGGGGTGATTGCTTGCTGATTTTGTTGTGCTTTATTTGTAGGTTTCGTGACTAGCTACGTAATTATATTACGATTGGTGTATTATGAATTTGTATGCTTACTTAAGTTTTGTAATAGATGTGTTTGATGTACTACTTGGACTTTTTGGTTTTTGCGGGAGTTGTTTATTGTGACCTGTAGTTTTAAGATTTAAATTTAGGTTTGGGATCGGTAGGTATTTGTAATGCAGGTTGTGGTATAGGTAGTTGTGTACAGGGGTTTTGGTTTTGTGTATGGGTTTTATAGTTTTACCGTTAGGGTTTTGACTTGTGATGGTAGTGTTTATATTTATACAGTTTTGGATTTGCTATTAGGTTGGTCCATTTGATTTTAAAGTTGTTTTAGGCCTAATGGGTAAGTAGGTTGTTATAATCATGGGGTTTAGAATATTTCAGGATTTTATTAGTGCTACGTTCAAGTTCGTTGTTGCGAGTATACTGACGTATGGTTGTAGATTTAACATGTTTGAAGGTTGTTTATGTGTACAGAAGATTATTTATAGTTGGCTACACCAAAACTTTGGAGGGCTATGCTAGTTTATGTGCGAGTATTTCTGAGTAGCTGCTTTTACTTTATAGTAGGGCTCCTATAGTTAAGGTCGTTGTAAGTGGCAATTTATAGTTGTTTACTGTGAGTTTTAATGCTTTATTGTGCTTTGACGAATGTGGGATTTTGAGGGGTTTGATGTAAACGTATTTGTGGTGTTTTATATAGATTTGGTTTACTTTGTTGGATTTGTTTACGTGATGTGCTGGGTTTTTGGGTTTGTGATTACCGTTTGGTTTTGAAGTATGGGTTTGAGTGGGTGTGGTTGCTGGATATACGAAATGAATCGTTACTTTTGGGTTTGCGTATGCTAATTTGACTTCTTTCTTTTTACTTGATTGGGATTTGGCTTTGTTACAAACTACAGTTATTTATGGGTTTCGGTGGCATACTTTGAGAGTTTGTTATTATACGTTTTGGGTATACATTTTTATGGGTGTTATCCGGGTTGTTTATGTTTAGAGAGTTATTATGTATTATGTTT
>JASAOA010001535.1:0-15223 GCA_030849815.1 Vickermania spadyakhi | reverse complement strand
TTTGTGTTTGTAATGGTCGTATATGCCATATTTGTAAAGTATTTGTTACTTGGGTTTGTTAAGTAGGGCATGTAGTGTCCCTGTGGTTTCTTATAGTAGTTTTTTCTTTTGTTTTGTTTTGAATTTAGGTACTGAGTTATTTATTTTAGCTATGTAGACAGCAGTTGTATCTTTTGGTTTTGATGTGTATTTTTGTGGTTTTCACTTTGGTTGGTTATGGTATGCGAGGATTGAGGTGTTTGTTGTTTTCTTGGTTAATAATTGTTTAGGTTTAGCTTTGTGCTAGCTGTAGGTTTTACGAGTTTGCAGTTTATAGAACATCGGCTAGTTGTTCGTTTATGTTCTGTGCATGAGTTGTATTGGAGTTCCCTTTATTGTGTAGGTGCTTTGCTCTGTTATTCATATGTTAGCGTTTATGTTTGTTGTTACACTTTGGATGCTGAACATTATTTTTTATCTCTGTAATATTGACTGTTGTGTGCTTGTTGAATTATTACTTTTTGTGTTATATTTAATATAGATTTTATGGTTTGTAGGTTTATTTATTTTGACCGTATAGTTTGTTGGGTATTGATAAGGATACTTGTAGGATGTGATAGTTGTGTTTTTACGTGAAGTATTTAATGTGGTAGTTTTGACGATTTCTTTACTTCGTTATTTATATATTGTGTTTTAGTTTTATGTTTTGGGAGTTTTGTGGTTTCTTTATAGCATATTGTAGTATGCATGTTTTGCTCCTGCTCTTTTTGGATTTGGAGTAGTAGTGTTCTCGCCTTGGTTTAGGATGTTTGATGTACTTTGTTTGAGGGTTGTTTGGCATTTTCCTCAAGGTGTTTGTGCTTTTAACTCAGAGATGGTTTGTTTCTGGGTTCTTGGAGATTTGGAGTTTGTTATGCTAATTTGTTATAGCTGTGACGTGTTTTAGTATGCTGTGGTTGTTGGTGGTTAGAAGGGATTATTTAGTTTTAGTGGAAACTTACACTTTTTCTGTTGGATCCTGTAGTTCCGTGATTTTGTATACTGTTTATTATAGCGTCGTATGTTACATGTAGGTTCCAATGTTTTAGGGTTCGTGGCTACTTATTGTAGTTACTTGTTGCGCGTTGGGTTGGTTTCGAAACTTATTTGGATTAGTTTTGTTTTGGTGTTATAGGACTTTGTGTTTTTTGGAGTTTGGTGTTTGTGGAGTCTGGTTACGTGTTGTGGCGGATTGTTTGTTTTCTTACAGGTATACAGAGGTTTAAGGTTACTGTATGGTTATTTTAGTTAGTTTATTTACATTGTAATATTATTTGCTTTCACGTTTATTTGATATGCGCTATTACTTTGGGTTCCTTATAAGTTATGTTCTGGAAGTTGTAGTGTTATACTTGTTTATTAGTTGAACTAGTAGGTTTGGTTGTTTATAGCTAAAAAGATACCTTCGAAGTTTGTGTTGTGGAGTAATTTGCTGTGTTTGGTCTTGCTTTGTTGTGGTCTTGGATTGCTGTTTTGTACTCGGATTGTTGTTTTGATTCTGTGGTCTCTGTATTTCTGCATTGCATTTTGTTTAGTGCCTGTTTATGGTTTACCGTTTTGTATAGGTTTGTGATTTGGGTGGGTTGGAGTGTATACTTTGATGGATGTTCAGCTCCGTCTTTGCTACTTGTAGAAGGTTTGTTTATGAAGTTTGTTTTCTGGATTTGATATTTACTGTTGATTTTGGCAGTAGTTGGTGTTTGGCGGCACTTGTGGGTTTTCGTGAGGTTTGGCATTTGGGTTTTTCCTAGGTTTACGTGTATTTTTGGGGTATGGAATTGTGGATGTTTATAGTTTTGTTGGTGTTATGGTAGGTGGAAGCTTGTTAGGAAGTCAGTAAACTGCAGGTTTCTTGTGGTCTTAGGGGTTGATATAATATAAGTATTACGCCATTTAGAGTCTATGTAGTTAGAATTTTAGAGTGTTTTAGGGTTTAGGGTTTATGGTTTGGGTAGGTGCGATTAGCCAGGTATACATGACATTTTGTATTTGTAGTTGCATATTCGCTGGCCGTGGGATGTAGGTTGGATATGTACTTTCCTGGGGTAGGTTTTGTTGCCGCTATTAAATTACCTGTGACGTGAATTTGGATTTTCCTTTGGGATTTCCGATGCTTGGGTTGGGTTCAGTTAATGTCAGGTTTATAAGTAGTTTGTTTTGGTAGGTTTCGTTTGTTCTTTAGTTGTTTGTAGGGTTTGTTGGTAACTGGTATTTGGGTCGGACATAGCTTTCGCTTGATGGCGCTATTTCATGGATTTAGGGTTACCATACGTTTCCTTGTTTGGGTTAACTTGTATGTTGCATTGTGTTAGGTTTTTCGTGGGTGGGTGATGTACCTGTGATGTGGTTTGTTTGGGTGTAGTTGTTATCACTATAATTGCTAGTGTTTGGTTTGTATGTTTTATATTTACATATTGATAATTGATTGTAATAGTATTCTGCTTTTGCGTTTTTATTTGTTATTACTTATACTTTATAGGTTTGGTTAGAGGTTAGTTGGTAATTGGCGCTTGTAGGGAATTTGTTTAAGTTTAAATTTGCGATTGAGTTGTGTGTGTATAGGTTAAATGTAGAACTTGCTAAATACGCGTTGTTTGCAGTGTTTGTTTACGTGTTTTAGTTTTTGTTTGTTTGTTTCATTTGGGCTTTTTAGACTTGTTGATTTAATTGGAGTGATTGGTTTGTGCATGTGTACAGTTGAATTGGCTTTGTAGGCTTGTATGATTGCGTTGTTTCGTGGGTTTGCTGTCTGGGTTTTCTGCGTTGGTGGTGGAGTTGCTAGAATTGGAGTACGTAGTTGTGCTTCCGAGGTTTAGGGTTTTCTTGGTTGTGGGTTTATTTTGTTTTTGAACTAGCTGGATATGTGTGGTTTACTTAACATGTGCACTTAAGAATGTGTTGGCTGCTCGGACAATTTTGTGGGATTTGAATTTGTATTTGCTTATACGCTGACACTGAGGGTAACTGTTATGGTGGATTAATTTGTTGTTGTAGGTTTAACTATGCGCCGTATATTAGAGATGGTGGTTTGCGATTCTGCTTTACGGGTTGGATTATGTAAGTAGTTTGCGAGAGTTTTATATTTTGTGTATTTCGATTTGTATGTAGATATTACGCATAGGTTGGTAGTTTTCTATTTAGGATCAGTTAATTATATTTCGTGGATTCGGTGTATTTTGGGTTCAATTTTGGTAGAGGGTGTGTTGTGAGCACTCTTGGTTGCATTGATTAGATTTGTAGAGGGGTGCTTTGTAGGTTGCTTCGAATTTGATATTGTCATATTTTCTCGTAGGCATGGTATTAAAGTAGCATGTTTGCTATGTGTTGCTGTTTTCGAGTTGAACTGCGTGTTTTCTTGTGGTTTCAGGTAGTAGCTACCATGTACCGCTTATCGGTGTTCGGTGGTGCTTGTCGTTTAAGTTTGTTTGAGTTGGGGTGTAAAGGGTTTCCTGATTGTGTTGTTTTAGGGTTTTTGCGCATGGTAGCTTTGATATCTGTATTTTAGTATTTAAGTGCGAGTGGCATTTGGTTTGGGTATAAGTATGTAAATTAGTATGTGTGGTGTTTGGATTTAATGGTTTAGTAGGTTGTTAGCCTCGACATTGATTATTGATATTAATAAATTGTAATACTGCACTTTACATTGTGTTATGATTATTATTACTTGTGGATAAGTTTTGTGGTTTAAATATTTTGTTATAACTGTGTAGGTTTAATAGTGATTTGTAACTGCCTTGTATAATTTGGGACTTTGATACGATTTGTTTGTTTTGTATGTTGTTTGCCGTTTGTTTGTATATAGACCGTGTAGGTTGGGTTTCTGTAGGTTTTATGTTATTTGAGGGTTGTGGTTTCCTGTATTTGGTGTTTTTAGTTTTGTTTATTTGGTTTTATTTGATATTTGGTTAGGTATGACGTTGATTCTTGGTTGGTGGGTTGTTTGTGTTTGCGCAGTTGGTTTGTGGTTGCAGGCTGCATTATTATAGAGGTGTAGAGTTACGTATTTACTGGTTGTTCGATTCACTTGTATATTTTGAGTGTACATGTTGGTAGTTGTCACAAACTGCTGTTTGTTGTGAGCGACTGTGCTGTTTTTCCTTTTCCATATATTGTTGCTTAAGTTGTATCTGTTCTTGGGGTACTTGCAGGGTTTGTAGTTATAGTTGTAGAGATTTTGCGTTATATTTATGTTTGTTTTAGATATCGTGTTTCTTTTGCAGTTGTTGCGTGCACTTACTGTGGATATTGGTTTTAGGTTTGTGCTTTATAGTTTGCAATTGCGTTCTGTAGATTTGCTTTTGTAGTAGGCATATGCGTGCGCGGGTGTTCTTGTTGCTTATATGTTCGCATGTTATTATTTATTAGAATCGCTTATTGTACGGGTGTTACGGGTTTTTACTTGTGAATTTGTATTTTACATTAATAGAGTAATATTTCACAGCGCATTTTACTTTGAGTTATTACTTTGATTAACATGATTTATAGTGTTGATTTACGCTGGTATAGGTTTGTTTGCAATTTACGTTGAGAGTTGCGAATTTTGTGATGTAGTTGTTTTCGCACGCTGTGGTGTAGATTTGCTAGAATATGCTATAGGTATGGGTTATCTGTTTCTAATTTGTTGTTTACGTTGTGTGAGGTTTTGTTTCCAAAGGTTGTTTATTGCTGCCTTGATTTTACTTTTGCGTATATGGGATGTTGGTTTAGTGCTGCATTTTGTTTGTTATTTTAGGTGGATTTTGCTGAAGTTTTGGTTTACAGAATCTTTGTTGACTTTCTTTTGTGTGTTATAGATTGGTTTTGTGGTTTACTGGTTTAGGTGATAGCGGTGTGTGGGTTGTGTTTATTTGTATGCTTGTGGGATTTGTATTTGTTGTAAGCTTCTGTTTTATAGTTGTTTTTAATGTTCCTTTTGGATGAATTGATATCGTAGAAATTACTGTTTTGTTGTGCTCTTATACTGTTTAGATAAGGTGTTTATAAGTGTAGCATGGTTTGTTAATGATTGTACAGGGTTTCGGATTTTTAATATGCATTGTTTATTATATTTTAGTGTTTATATAGTTAATGTACCAGTGATTTTAACGATTGTAGTTGTATTTATAAGTGTATTAGTTTTTTCTGTATTTTGTTACGTTCATGTTATGTTTTATGTTTCAGCTGGGTGTTGGTTAGTTTCTTATGAAGTATTTGATTGTGTTTGGTGAATTGTGTTTTCTGAGCATCCTTTCTTTGTATTACGTTTATTTAAGCCTCTTGGGTTGTGGTGTTTCGCAGAGTACCCGTGTATTAGCCGTGGTATTAGTTGTTAAAATAGGGTAAGTGTGTTTAGGTGTTATGGTGTTGTGTGAGTGTGGTTGGTTATGTTCAGGTAAATTTGCTGCTGATGGGTTACTTTTTATACGTAGCTTAAGGGTTTGCTTGGATTTACAATGTTTCCTGTGACCTGCGAGTTTTTCGTGGTGCGTAGGGTTGATATAATATAGTGGGGATTTTAACCTGTATTGGAGGTTTGTATACTTAGTAGATCGCTTGTATTTTGGGTTTTGGATGATTTGGGAGTTGGGTTTGATGGTACATGCTGCAGGATTCATATGTTGCGAGACTGTTATAGTATGGTAGAGGTAGGTATTTTGGCTTTTTGATGGGGATTTGGGGGTTTTGTAGTCCTGGTGTATTTTGAGGGTTTTGGAGATTTTCCTTTGGGTTGCGTCGACCAGCTACTGCAGGTTTTCGGTTTTGTAAGGGGTTGATATAATATACTGTTACTGCAAGTTTACAGCAATTGGAAGGTTTTGGGTGAACTGTTGTGATAGTGGATTTTGCATTTAAGAGTTTGATGTCTTGCCTGGTAAATTTGGAACTTTGGTTAGATTTTGATGCATGGATATTTGGGTTGCTTGCAAGTTAAATGTTAAGGGTAGGAGTTTGTTGTAGGATTTCTGAATTGTAGTCGTGCAAGGTTTGTAGTTTTGCTTTTTGTAGAATGTTTAGTGTGTAGGTTTCGAGACTGGGGTGTTAGTATTCCGTGACTTGTTGATATTCGTATATTTTGTTTAAGTAATTTTAGTTTACGAGTGTTAGATATGTAAGTTTTTATGTTGGTACAAGTTAGCATATAGTTATTATATAGTTTTGATTTTAGTTTCTTATTTGGATTGCTTGTTTGTTAAAGTGTTTTGGGTTTTTTAAGGGAGTAGTTGTAGCCATCTGGATATACGGATTTGTACTTACCGTGTATGGTCTTACGTTTACGCTTGATTTGACATTATTATTAGTGATGTTTTTAGATTTCGTGGCAGTTTTGTGAGTTGGCAATATTTACATATTCGCTGTAGAGTTGTGAATTTACTACACTTTAGCTTTGAGTTTGTGGTATTTTAGATTCAGATTGTAGGTTTGGTTTGCGCGCTTCCCCGAGTGATTTTGCAATTTCGTAATTATTTTAGGTTGGACGTTATATGCGGGATAGCGCTTGTGTTTAATACGTGTTTATACTGACTTAAATTAGTTACGTTATGGGTTGGTGATTGTTTATGTTTGATTTAGCGTTTGATTTGATGTATATAACGTTTTGTGGGTGGACTTGTTACTTGTAGGTGGGGTTTGATTGTGTACCTGAAGGTTTTGTAATCAGTTTGGCAATTTGGTTTCGTTTAGTTTGTAGTATTTAGCAGTGTGCATTTTCTTCTATGTAAACCCCTCGATAAGTTTTGGTTTCAAGTCATTAGTTTCGGATTGGAGGTATGGATTATTGAGTGGCTGTTAGAATTATGGTGGATACATTTTTGGACTTTATTTTGGTAAATTGTATTAAGTTACTTAAATACTTGTTAAACTTTATGGAATACTTTGTATGCTATAGGTTATTAATGTAATTCGCTATTTGGATACTAGATTTGTAATAGTAGTTTTTCTTATCTTTTATTTTTTGGTGGTATTACTTGTTATAATGGTTACGGTTGGTTTTAATGTAGTTTAATTGTAAAAGCAGTACTTTATGGTGTTGGAGTTTAAAGTTTTGTACTTTGTGTTTCAGTAAAGGTATGTTAGCATCGTTCGTTATTGGTTGACTGGCTTTGGGGTTTTATTTGATTTACTTGGTGTTTATAGTTTGTTAGAGTGGTTTGTGGTTATCTTTCTGAGCTTGCATTGTAGTGTATGTTTGGTGCTCAATTTGGTGCTTTGGAGGTTGTGTGGGGGTTTGCGGGAGTTTCTCGTTTGTGTATTTATATATGGTGTACCTTACTTGTGGGTTTTAAAGATTTGCTAATATATTGTTTTGTGCTGCTAAGTTGTTAGGGTTTATGTTATGAATGTAGTGATACATGTTGTTTTATGTTGTGCATGGGATAGTGCTTTTGGGAGCTTTCTGTTTGGTTGGATAGTTTGGTGCTATTTACCTAGTTTGGTGGGTTGTGCGGCATTGCAGGCACATTTTGTAGTTTACGGATTTGCTTTGTCTGGTGGGAGTTTTGTTTTGTTTTATAGATAGTGTGCTACATTCCGAGGTGTGGTTTGTTACCTTATTGGTGTTTACACTGATAGCTTATAGATTTCTTGTTATGTAGATTTATTTGCCTGGTAGTTATAGTTAGCGTGTTACGTGCATAGTAGGGTTTTATTGCATTGTAATAGTTTTTATTATTTTCTGTGTTGTTTGTATTATTACTTATATGGGTTGTTGTTAATTTGTATAAAGTTGTGTTTGGGTGGTAGGTTTGTTTTAATACTGCTTGGTTTCCTAGTTTAATTTGGAGATTTGTAGATTTACAGGCTGTACGTTTATTTGCCATATTGTAGAGGCTGCGCGTGGGGTTTATTGTTTTATGTTTTGGTTTCTGCGTGTTGTAGTAACTCTTTATTTACACCTTCTATTGCTTTACGATTATAGAGGTTTACTTTGCAGTTGCGGGGTTTAAGTTGCTAAGGTTTGTTTTGTTTGGGTAACTTTTCGCAAGAGTTTGTTTAGTTTGTTAGCTTTTTGGTTTGTTTGTCTCGTGGGAGATTTAGTTGTCTCGCGTAAACCTTGCGTTATTGACTTATTAGGTTGTTGGTTTGCTCGTGTATTGTATGTAAGCTTGTGTGATGCTCTGATGTTGTTTTTAGTTTTTTGGGGTTTGTGTTATTGTAGACTTGATGCACGTATTAAGATTTGTGTTTTAGTGTTTTCTAAATATATTAGTTTTTCGGGTTGTGGTTTGTTGGTTGGTTTGCCGCGTGGTACTGTATTATGTTGATTGACTTAGATTTCGTGTAGGCTTAACTGGTTGTGGTACTTTTGAGACTCTTGCTTAGCTGTTGTAGTTTGTAATACTGTAGTATGCTGGTTATTAGTGCAGAAATTAGTTCGGCCCAGGGTTTTCATGTGAAGCTTGTGAGGTTGCCTTATACAGGTTTCTTTTTAATAGAGGCTTGTTAGGTTGATGGTTGTGGAAGATTGTTTACTCTTGTTATGCATTTGCTTCGATGAGTTTGACTTGTATGTTTTTTGGTTATAGTGCGGGTTGGGTTATGCTTGTAGCTTGGATTTGTAATACTGCGTATACCTGTTTGCATGTACTGTACATTACACTTGTACCGGCTTGGTAGGTTGTTTGTATAAGTTCAATGACGATTTGTGGATATGAACATTTATAGGTTATATCTTTGCTTTATAGAGTAGGTATGTTGCAGCGTTGGTTTTAGATTAGCTTGGTGTGGTTTTTGGGTTACTGATTGCATACTAAAGCGTTAGCTTCGGGTTTTGTTGTGGAGGTTGGTGTGTTGTTTTTTGTGTGGGTTTCTGCAGCTTAAACATTAGTTTGTAGTATTAACTCCTGGATTGTAGGTTTATGATATTGTTTTTTATTGAGTATTTTGTTTTATTGTATAAATTTAGATTTAGATTCGTATTGGCTTGAGATGGGGTAGCCGTAGCATGCTATTTTACATAACTGTGAAGGTTGGTTTGTGGTAGATTGTGTTTGAAGGTGATTTTTGTAATAAGTTTGTTTGATTTTGGGTTTTAAACGTGTTTGCGGGCTGGGGTTACGGTGTGTTTTGGGTTGGTTGCTGATTTTCTGTGGGCAAGTGGTTTGCTGTTGTTTTGTATTTACAGATTTCATAACTTCGTGAATCAGTGTATTTTAGTTTGTGAGGTTTGTATAATACATTGAAATATTGGCGGAGCAGAGGTTGTTTAGGGTAAGTGGTTTTTGTTGTTTATTATGGTATATTATGGTGTTTGCTGTAATTTGGGTTTTCCTGATTGACTGTAGGTTATTAGGGCGTATTTGTGCTGAACTGCGTAGGTTTGGTGGTGTAAGGGGTTGATATAATATAGTAAATATTGGCAGATCGGAGGGGGTTAGGTGCAAGTGAGTTCTTAGTGTGGGTTATGGTGTATTTGGGATTTTGCTGTAATTTAGGGTTTTCCTGGTTGGGTAGGTTATAAGAGTATAATTGTGCTGAACTGCGTAGGCTTGGTGGTGTAAGGATTGATATAATATAGTAAAATATTGACATTGTAGAGAGTGGTTAAGGGTAAGTGGTTTCTTAGTTGTGGATTATGTCATATTATGGTGTTTGCTGTAACTTAGGGTTTTCCCGATTAGATGGAAGTTGTGATAAGTTGTGTTGTGGTGTATAGTGTTGCAAGGGTTTGATATGATATAATGGCTTACTAGGGGTTTGATATTTAGCCTACTCATAAAGTTATGCTTGGGTTGTGTTGTGATGTGTTGGGTGATATACTTAATTGCGGAATGATTTGTTTGTGAACTGTTAGTGTTCTCTGTTTGTTTATTTGACTTTCTTGGTGTGCTACAGTTGATGTACATGTTTGTTGTACTGGTTTGTGAGTGTTGGGTTTTGTTGTTAAAGAGGTTAACTTTGGTTTACTATTTTAGAATTTAGTTGTGGGGGAATTGTCGATGGTGGATTTGTTTGGGATTTGCTGCTTGAAGTGGGTTTTGTAAGAGTACTTGTATTTGGGTGTTTTAGTGTTTGCGTGCAACGTGTTTTTTCGTGGACAGGTTTATTGTATTTAGGTGTTTTGGTGTTTAATGTTGTTGGTTTGAGATGCAAGTATTTGTATACTCGCATAGTTATGGTATTTTTATTGCTTTACAGATTGATTGTGGGGATTGTTGATTGTGCTTAGAGGTGGTATTAGGATGTGTATTTACTTTGCGTAGTAGGAGTTGCAGTTGTTGATGTAATTAACTGCTGTTATTTATTATTTAGTGTTACGGGTTGGATTACGCAGATTTTCCGTAGTTGGCTGATTGTCACTGTAGTGTGCCGATACGTTGGATGTATTTCTTATTAGCATTAGGATTCCATCGAGGTGAGTTGTGTTACAGTACGGGTGTGAGATTTGCTGTGCATAAATACGTTTGTTTTTACTTTTTAAGTTCATTATTTGCAGGTTGCAATGTTGCACGTTTTGGATTAAGGTTTGGGTTGCCACAGTGTATGTTTGCAGTTGCTTACTTTAATTTGTAGATGTTATATTTATGCTAACGTTACTTGCTTTGAGCGTGGCATAATGTATATGTGGTACTTGTTTGTATTGCTTGCTTTTGTTTAGCGTTGCTGATATTATAGTGCTTGTTGCAATGTAGAGTTGGTGTAGTTAGCTGGCCTGTTTTAGATTTAGGGTGTTACTTAGGGTAGCGCGTGATACTTTTGCAGGGTTTGTGGATTTGATTATGAGTGTTTCGTTTGTGGTTGCTTTGTAGGTTGGGTTATGTAGGTGATGTTTGCTAGGATTTGCAGTTACTTCGGTAGGTGTTGTAGGTTACGGGTTACTGTGGTTAGCGTTTATGATGCTAGGTGTTATGGTGTATACTGGGTTTTAGGTTTGTGTATAACTGAAATCTTCGACTTTTCGTTTATGTGTTTATTTTGTGTAGTCGTTTGATTTGAGCAGTTTGCGAGTAGGTTGTGGAGCAGTTGTAGATTGCTTATCTAGGGAATTGTTGGTTTCTTTTGTAGATTGCTTGTTTGTGTTAGGTAGGATTTTGTTGACCTAAGGTTTTGTGTACGGTTTACAGATGTGTTGGTTTGGTGCAGAAATCGTATGTTTTGAGTTAGGTTGAGTTATGTGGGGTATCGTGTTTGCTAGACATTCCAAGAATTGCAGTATCTTTATGTTGGAGGTGTTTTTGTTTAACGTATTAGAGTTTGTTTTACTTAATGTTGTTGTTGACGTGGCGTTTTGGATACAATTTATTGCAGTGAAAGTGTGGGTTTGGTTTATTTTGTTTGTTACATGTTTTTGGTTTGGGATTAGGGTTGGCTGTATGTTTATTACGCTTTAGCGCAGATTGTTTGATTGTTTAAATATTTATATTTTAATTGCATTGTACGAGTTGCTTTGTTTGGAGAGCTTTCATATTTGTACAATTGTGTTGTTTTGGTTTGTTTTGCTTACTTATAGTTGATATATTTACATGTAATATTAAAATTCATAATGATGTGAGTTTTGGTGGTATTACTTTGTGTATGTGGGTATTTGTAAGTTATAGTTATTTGATTTTCGGGTTTCGAGGTTAGTAATTTGCGGGAGTTTGCGTTTGATTAATATTTTGTATGCTTGATTTTATATGTTGTTTGCTACTGGTTTATTTGTGTACATTTAGTGGTTTGGTTTACTTGTGCTGGCATTTTGTTTTAAGATTTGTGGATGTTTTGGTAGATATGATGTGGATTTGCTTATGTGTGTCAGGGGTGGTTATATTATTTGCATTTCTTCGGTGTGAGTTGTTAGGTTTGTGTTGTGCTTTTACGTTAGGTTGGTATTTCGTTTGATTTCGTGGGGTAACTTGCTGTTTGCTGGGTTTGGTATTTGTTTGTGTTTTTTGATTGCGGATTGGTATGACACTTGACATTAAGTGATTTGTTTGAGTATATAGTTGTGTAAACAGGTTGCTTATTGCATTCGTATTATAGTTGCTTTCGGGGTGGTGTTGCACATGGGTTTCTGGCAGATTTCTTTGGTTTACATTTAGTTTTGTATTTGCAGGTTTAGACATTGGATTGGTTTTGTGCTGTTTGGTATGAATAGTAGATGTTCGTAATTTTATTGCTCTCAATTTAATGAATTGGTTTGATTTGTTAAGACTTTGCGTACTGGGTTTGTTTAGGTGGTTTTCCGTTTAGGTTTTTGGGGTTTGAGTTAGGGTGTTTGATTACATTTAATGTAATCTGGAATTTGTTGTGGTTTGCGTTTTGGGGAATTTGCATATTTTTAGTTTTAGATGAAGGGTTAGTGGTTCTTTATTAGTAATTACATTTAGTTTGTTACTATTGTTTACTTACTGGTTAGTAGCTATTTGCTTTTTCGGTGGGTACTACCGGCGCTTAGACAGATTACTATTTTGCAGTTAATTGCAGATGAGTTCGAGTTTTATGTTTATTGCTGGTTTGTGGAGCTTCTGTTCGTTATGTGGATTTGGAACTATGGTTAGTATGTGCAGGTTTCATAAACTGGTAGATTTGTTTAGGGGTTTAGAATTATGTGACCTTTACTTTGGAATGCTTGTTGAATTGGTGTAATATATTTCATCTAGGGTTTTGCTTTGCGGTATTTTTACTCGTGATTTGGTTTTCGCGGCATTAGGGATTTTGGATTTGGTTTTGTTTTGTTTTAAGTGTTGTGGATACTCACTATGTTAATCTGTAGGCGAGGTGTGATTTTTGTTTTGGGTTAGTGGTTTACAATGTTGGTTTAGTGTATATAGAGGTGTTGTTGCTATCTAACTTACATAGATTTTGTATAGATATGTTGGGTGATTGTAAGTACTTTGTAATTCAAGGTGTGTTATGTTCGGTTAGATGCTGATATTGTACAGTTTCGGTTATTTGTTTGCTTAGCTTTCGGGTTTTGGCGATTTTATTTTACTGGCACCATGCTTGGGCACATAGTTTGTTCGTACTTTGTAATCTAGTTTGTAGTTTTAGGTGTTGCATGACTGGTGTTGGTTGGGTTTGGATTTGTTGGTATTAGCGTTTGCTGCCTGAGTTTTTATGATTTATGTACTTTTGAGTGGGTTTTGTAAGGTTGATATTTGCCGGGATTTTGTGATTTACGCGACGAACTGCGTAGTTTTGGTTTGCTGGAGGGTTGATATAATATAGTGAATTGGTGTAGTAGGTACAATTATAGTGGTTTCCGGGATTATGTGTATGTTTTATGATTAGGCAGGGTGTTTTGGGCGGGTTTTGCTGGGAAAACTGCTTTATACTTGGTTGTTAGTGTTGGTAATATAGTGAATTTGGTGTAGTAGGTACAATTACAGCGGTTTCCGGTGTTATTTGTATGTTTTATGGTTAGGAGGGTGTTTGGGGTCGGATTTTCCTGGGAAACTGCTTTATATTAGGCTGTTGGAGGGTTGATATAATATAGCGCATTAGGTGAGGTTTGGATATGGACATAGAGGTTTCCAGAAGTGGTGCATGTTTTAGGGTTGGAGATGGTGTTTTTTGTTTTCGAATATTGCTGGACATTGTATTGTACTTGATTTTTAAGATTGTATAATATAGGTTTATACTTACAGTGTTACGTTTGGGTTTTAGCGTGTGATATTTTAAGGTAGGTTTTAATGCTTAAGTTATGCAGGTTGAGTTTTCATGGTCTAAGGTTATTTTAGGTTGTATGTGCGCCGCAGATTTGATTCAGTAATTACTGTAATATTTTGGGCTAGGATGTATGTTGGGATTTCAATAGGATTTATTGTTGTCAGGTAGCTCAATAGATTTGGAGTGTTATGGTGGTGGTTTTGTTGATTAACCTTAAGACAGTTTAGGGTATTGCAAGGTTTGCTGTACTTTCGCGTGGGTACGCGCATTGTTTGATGTTTGTTATAAGAGTTTGTGGAATATGGTTATGTATCTTTCAGTTATTTACCTTGTGATTTTGGTTTGTTAGGTTTTGAACGTGGTTTTGAATTTTCAGAGGTTGATGGTGCTTGCAGTTCTTGTGTAGTATGATGGTTCGGGTTTTATTTGGTTAAAGTGTTTTATTGTGCTCGTTTACAGTGTTTATACTTGTAAGGTTTGTGGATGTCGTGCAGACTTGGTAGTTTGTTGTGTTGTATAGTAGGTTTGTGCTTTGTTTTTATACTTGTGTTTTTGTATTTAGATGATTTATGTTTTTGGTTTGTTCGTGGGTGACTTGCGAACTTGTGGGGTTTATAGTAATATTCCTGTAGTTTATATAAGTAGGGTGTTTATTTTAAAGAGTCGTTTGGTATGATGATTTGATTTTGATATATTTAGGGACTTATTATGATTTATAGTGTTCAATTGTGTTGTATGCATTTGCGCTACTTTATGTAGTTTATTGCTTACGTTGCTGTTTTGGTAAGTTTGTGTATTGGTGTTGTTAGTTGGGCGTATATTGCGGTCGGAATATTGGATCGTTGATACTTGAGTTTGTATTACTCCATGTGCACGACGGGTAAAGTTGGTCCGATGGTGTTGTTGTAGTAGGTGTTGAACTGGTCTTGGTAAGTTGCTACAGTTTTAGAGTTTTTGACCACTAGATTTTATACTACGCTTTAGAGCGGGGTATAGGTGATTGGTATTGTGTTATTTAGCGCTGTAGTTGGGGATTGTTTATGGTTTGCTGTTTGGGGAAGTTGTGCTGTGTTTGTGGTTGTGTTTATCGTTGGTTATACACGTACGTTCGATTGCTTGTGGATTAGGGTAGGTTGTTATGTTTGAGTTTGGTTTGAGGTGCTTGCAGAGGTTGGTAGACTTGTGTTTTTGCAGTTTTTATTTGTTATGATGCTTAGGTTCATGTTTTGACTTCGACAGAGGGTGTTGGTTTAGGTTTTATATGTGCATTGTAAGTTTCGATTTAGACTTTGGTAATATTATAGGTTAGGTGGGTTGTTAAGGTTTTACTTACTTTTTTGCTTGAACTGGATTTGTTTGTGATTAGTATAGCGTTATATGTTATAGATTCTTTATTAAGCTGGGATTTATGTTTTATTATACGTTATGTTTGGAATTACTTGTTGTGTATATGGTTTTATACGTTATAAATTTATTTGGAGTTTGCAGGTGGCTTATATTTTGTTGGTGGCGGCATGTTTGCGTTTTGTGTTTGTAATGGTCGTATATGCCATATTTGTAAAGTATTTGTTACTTGGGTTTGTTAAGTAGGGCATGTAGTGTCCCTGTGGTTTCTTATAGTAGTTTTTTCTTTTGTTTT
>JASAOA010001534.1:0-15220 GCA_030849815.1 Vickermania spadyakhi | reverse complement strand
AATGCTTGGTATTTATGTTTTTATTTTGTTACATGATGTTTTGGATGTGATTGGCTATTTATAGAGTGGATTTACTTTCGTTTAGGTTTGTATACATATAGACTTAAGTGGATTTGGTTATTGCTTCTGTATTAAGTTACTTGAGGTATTAAGTGTTTATGTTTAGATATTGTAGTTTTATGTTTGGTGCTTACTTGTTGAGTGTGCGACCTGTTAGTCTTTCCGAGATCTCCGCATATGGATTTCCAGTAGAGGTACTACATTAGTTGTTTTGTAGGTTTGGTTAAGGTTTGTTTATTTATTGTGTTTGTGTACAATTCCAATGTAGTGGCTTTCTACGACTGGCTGTATTGCGCAAAGAAGAGTTTGTGACCAGTTAAATGGCAGATGTTACACAATAAGTTGTGTGCGGATGTTGTTATTACATTACATATTTATGCACGTTTGGGGTTTTTAGAGACAATAGTATGTTTGCATTACTGGTTTTAGATGATTAGTTTTTGCTGACTTCTGTTTTAATGCCGATTTCGCATATTGCAGAGGTTTGTTTATTTTACAGACATGCCTGTATTGTTTACTGTTGCGTTTTTGTTTCGTGTATTTTACGTTGGGGATGTTCTGCTTGGTAATGCCGCAGAGTTGTATGTTTGTTTGCTTGAGTTTATATATTGTGTTTTTAGACATTGATAAATTTATTGTTTTAGTTGTAAGTTTAGTATTGTATATATTTAGAGATAGTGTAGTTGTGTATGTGTGTTCTTTTAGATTTAAACTTTATTGTAATATTAATGCGTGATATGGTTGGTTTTATTATTACTTGTATTGGTGTATGCTATTGGTTTATAGATTTATTTGGGTTTTAGATATTTAATGTTGTCTTTGTAATTGGTGTTAAGGAATTACGTGTAGTATGTTCGTATTTGTTGGTTTTGATTTTGTGGTTTTAGGTTGGCTATGTATGGGTGATTTTCGCTTGTTTAGCATATTGTAGATAACACTTGTTGTAGGTTTGATTTTAGAGCACTTCTTGGGTTTTTGGTTTTGTGTTTTATAGGTTTGCTATTTTACCTGTTGAGATGCTGCATTGTTGTACATTAGTTAGTTTGCTTGCTGTTATTGGTTCGATAGCAATGTTATATTAGGGGTTTGACTATTTCGGGTACGACTGTAAGTGTGTAACTTGTAGTTTTGGAGGTGTTGGGTTGGTTATGCTTGTGGTTGGTGTTTTGAGGTACTTGTAAGATTCTGTGATTGGTGTGTTTTATTGTGTTTAATGTTAGTGAAATTTCCTTTAGGTGTTGTGTTTTGCTGAACGGTGTGGTATATTGTTTAGGGGGTATGCATGCGTTTCTAATTAGTTAGTATGTTGCTTAAAGGTTGTAAATTAATCTTTTATTAACTTTTATATGTGATTGTAATACCACTTCTTATCTCTTGTGTTAGAATTTTATTATTACTTGGTATGAATATGATTAGTTATTCGTTATATGGTGTACTAGGGGTGGGCCTTTTATGTTGTGCATTTTGGATAGGTTTGCATTGCTAGAGTTGTCTAGAGTTATGATTTTGCTGCTGCAAGTGGTGGTTTAGTTTGGTTTTAAGATATGTGAATGGAGTTGTTGCAGGTTTGGTTGTTCCTGTGTTAGTTTGGGTTATGGATGTTTATTATTATGTGTGGGTTGTTTTGTTTGTTGGTGTTTGATGGATGTAGACATGCTTTTAGTTTTGATTGAGTCCCATGATTATATAGTTCTTTATAGGTTGGATTGACTTTATTTTAATACATATGTTCCGCATAGATTTGTGGAGTTATGATAGTTTTGGTTTTCTTTATAGTACTCCGGAGGTGGTTAGCTGTTTACGTAGGTTTATACTTTAGATAGCTGTTTCGAAGTGTTTGTTTCTTAGATTTAGTTAAGTTTTTGCTTTGAGTGTTGGTACGGGATTACTTTGTAGGGGGTGTTTAGATTCTTATATAATTGATTGACCTGCGTGATTTAGTGGTCAAAGGTGGTTTTTTGGTTTTCCATGTTCCATATAACCGATTAAGGTTGTTCAATTTAAGTTTATTTTGCTATTGTGTTTCGTTTCGAGTTATTTGGCAGTGGTTTTATAGGTTTGTTATTGCAGCTAGCTTACTATTGGGATTTTATTTAATGTTTATGTTTATTTTGCATGTATGTTTTTTATTACTGCAGGGTTGTGTATGGTAATTTTCTTTTCTAAAGTTTGTACCTTAAAGGTGTTTTGTGGTTACAGTTTATGTTTAGTTGTGTACTTAAATGTGTATGTACTGGTAGTCTACCTGCAGGGTTACGCCTCTGTTAGAGGTTATGGTGGGTTTTGGTTTGGTTAGTTCTGTGTTTGATTCGTTGTTGTGTGTTTAGGTTGTTATTTTAGTCTGATTTATGTAGGTTTGGTTATTTTGTAGGTTTGGGTTTGTCTGTTAGTTGGTTTGCCTGTATTTTGGGCTACGAACTGCAGATTTCGTGGCTACTGGAGGGTTGATATAATATAGCGGTTTCCTGTATTTATTGGTAGCCTGGGAAGTTTGTTGTTTTTTGGGTTTGCTACGTGTAAGGTTAGGCAGGTTGGGTGTTTTTGGGTGGATTTAGAGTTTTGTGTTATGGTAGAACTGTGGTATTTGGTGCTTCTGGAGGATGCTGTAATATAAGAGGTTTCCTGTATTTACTGATAATTGGGAGGTTTGGGTTTTTGGGCTTTGCATGTAAGTTGTGGGATTTGAATGCTTTTAGGTGATTTTTAGAGCTTTGCTTACGGTATAGAACTGCGGGTTTTGGTGCTCCTGGAGGGTTGATATAATATAAGAGGTTTCCTGTATTTACTGATAATCTGGGAGACTTGGGTTTTTTGGGTTTTTACGTGTACGGGTTGGTGGTTTGAATGATTTTAGGTGATTTTTAGAGTTTTGTTTTATGGGATGGACTGCGGTGTTTGATGGGTCTGAGGGTTGATATAATATACCCGAGTTTGGTAATTCCGGATTTTTGGGGTTTTGTTGTGTTGGTGTAGTTGTTAGATTTCCAGTTGTTTACATTGCGAGGGGTTCTTTTGGTATTAGGTTTACACTTTGCGGAGTTGTGAGTTGTTTGCGTGTATAGTTTAATTGCGTTTTCTGGTTTCGGGTTACTGGAACTTGTAGGTTTGTACTTATGTGCAATAGTTTGATATTTGTATGTTCCCTTCCAGACATATTTTGTGTTTGGGCTTTGGAGGTTGATCTGTGTATGTATTTTGTAATTTGGGTTTGTGGATTAGGAGTTTACGTATTTTAGACTTGTTATTAGACTCGGGAACTTATTACTGCAGATTTCAGATTTTTGTTTCAGGGTATGTTTTTATGGGTTTAATACTGTAGTTTAGCATCGTTGCATTTATAACTTTCCATATTATAGTATTGTTACATCCTTCTTCTCTGCTTGGGGTTGACTTCTTTATCCTTACGTTGTTTGGCTACTTAATATGTTTCGAGGCGTGTAGGTAGTTTGTGCGTGTAGATGAAAGTTGTAGATGTAGGTTTTGAAGTTGTGCGGTTTATGTATGTTTGTGCTGCATGGGTTGTTCGAATGATTCGGGCTTCGGATTTGCAAGTTTTAGTTAGGTTTGTAGGTTGTGTGAGCATCGTGTAGACTTGGATTGTTGATTTGTTTGTTGTTACAGTTTTGGTTGGAATGTCTAGTTGTGTATACTTAGTTTGTGTTTTACGTTTATAGTTTGTGGTTTGGAGTGATTTTGTTTGTGTGGCTTGTTACATGAACTTGTTGATAATGCATTAGTGCAGAAGTATTGGTGTTTGCTTGGGTTTTATATTTTATTTAGGCTATGGGTGGTTTAACGCTAATGGAAGATTGTGGTCTTACTTGGAGTATGTTACCATAGGGTTTGTTAATTAGGGTTTATGTTCGTATGTGGTGGGTTTTGTTGTCATGCGTGTGTTGCGGTTGCAGAACTTGGGTTTATGTAATGTTATTTTGCAGGTTTTAAACTTTTATGCGGGTTTTGTGATGTGTTGGGTATTTGGTGGGCTATGGGTTTTAGTTTTCGCATATGTTTCATAGTATTTAATTTCTAGTTAGTTGGGATCCCGGACGTAGTTTGTATTTTAACTTGTATTGGTTTGGTAGTGTAAGGTTGTTTGTTTGTGTTTATTGCACTGAAGATTTCAATTCAATAGGTTACTTTTCATTTGGTTGTGGAAGTATTCGGTTTTTGGGTTTACTTACGGTTATTCGTATGATTGTAATATTGCTTTCTTGGTACTTGGTTTTTGTATTATTACTTGAATTTGCAATAGTTATAGTTTTGATATAATTGTATTTGGATCACTCACGTTTACATAGTTTAGTTTGGTTTGCAATTGTGCCGACTGGCATTTGTTGTATTTGTGCGGGAAATTGTTGTTTTCTTGGGTTTTGGTGGGATACTTAGATTTGTAGGATTTAGTTAAAGTGTGGATACTTGGTGATGGGTTTGTTAGTGTGATAAGTGGGTTTAGCTGGTTTAGCATCCAAATGATGTTGGTATAGTTTGCATCAAGCTTAGTTTGTAATACCCGTGTAAACTGTTAGGTTTTTAATAGTTTATGTAGGCGTTTGTGATTGACGTTTTCTTGTTTTAAATAGCTGTGTAGTTTGATGTTGTTGCTGTATGTTTACTTTTCTATGTTGGTACAGATTTTGCATATTTTGCATAGTTTGATGTTTACTGGATACATTCTATGATTTGTTTACGGTTTGTAGACGATTTTTGAGTTTGCAGTATAGTGTTTTCCAGTTTATGTGTAGGTTTTCTGATTAGTGTTGTGAGGGTTGGGGTTTTAGAGTTAGCGCTTTTAACGTTGCACATGTTCTGGTAAACGAACTGGTTGGTTTGGGCAGGTTTTATTCTAGTGCGGTGATGTTGATTTGTGTAGGTGTGTTTTGATGTAGGAATTTTGTTTTATTTTACTTTATTTAGGTTGGGATGAGATTGTTTGTGTTATGTTTAATTATAGCTTTGTAGAGGTGTTAGGTTGGGTGGTTTACTTGTTTGGCTGTGGGCTGGCTGCTTTTGTTGCATTTAGTCGTTTCATAGTTCCACTGTGGGTTTATAGTTGCGCGTTTTAAGATCTAGGTATAACTATGGTACACGTGATGCTTACGTTTTTGTTTGTTATTTATGTGGTGTTTTGGTGTGCTCAGTTGTCTATTGACTTGTAGAGTTTCCGTTTATAGGCCTTGCAGTTTTGTAGGATGTTTATACAGCATTGGTTTGGTTTTGCATTTATGTTGTTCAGTCGCTGAAATGGGTGTTTATATGGGCTGTATTATGTAATTGATTTTTACTTATATTTTATAGTTTCGGGGTAGACTGTGTTTGATTTTTGTTTAGCTGGTGTTTTACGCTGGAGGTTGTTTTATGGTTTGCACGTATTTCACGGGATTTATTACATAGTGGTTGGTTTGGTAGTGTTGTAACAGTTTAACCTTGCTTTTGTATGTTTTTGTAGGGGTTTACATGTTTGCAAGTTTTATGTTATTTCTATTTTACTATTAAGTTTTTGGATGTAAGTGAGTGCTTAAATCTGCTGGGTACGTTGTAGACTTTGATTTGAGTTATTTTATACATTGTAATAGTTTTATTCCGCTTCTTTTTGTGTGTGCTATTACTTTATTATATAGTGGCGTAATGTGTTAATTTATTGTAAAGACAGTTTTGTTTTTGCTTGAGTACGTATAATTGTTTTGGTTTGTTTTGTAAGTTTGCTGTGGAAACATACTTTTGTGTTTTTTAGTGCGAGAGTTTTGCTACTTGTAGGTTTATGGGATTTGTTTTTTATATACGATAAATAGTTCAGAGTTTTGGTTGGTTAGGGGAGTTCCCTTGAGGCATACTTAGTTTAGGTGGTTTTGCGGGGTGTGCTTAATAGTGTGTTGTATATATGTGTACCTTTATTGTGTTGTTGATTTGAAAGCTGTTAGCTTGTTTGATTTATGAAGTTGTGGGTTGATTCTTGAGTTATGTTGGGTTTTGTAGGTTGTATGGCATTTGTTTGGGTACCTGATTTACATTTTGTTTGTTTCGTTGTAGGCTGATTTGCTTCGGTTTGCTGTATTGGTTACTTGTACGAAGGTTAACGTAGCCGCATTTTCTTAGGTTTGTAGTTTCTATTTGCATGTATCTTTTGTCTGATTTTGTGGATTTTGTGTGTTATTTTTGTGTTCTAACTTCCGTTGGAGTTTGTAATTACCATAATTATTTTAGATTGGTCGAAATTTAAAGTTGTGACTGATTTGATTTAGATTGTTTTTGTATGGGTTGTTATCAGCTGTCTGTTCGGGCTAGTTGTTGGGGTGTTGGTGTAGTAGATTCCGCCTGAGTTGGGTTGTTTTGCCTTTGGTTGGGTTTGGGCACATATTTACGTTGCTTGTTGGATTTATATGCTTATCTGTTACTTTCTGCGTTGCTGTTTTCCTTTGAACTGCGCAAATTGTGGGCTGTGTAGGGTTGATATAATATAGTAGGTTTTGGTATTATAGGTATTCTAGGGTTTACAGTATTATATGCTATAGTTGCTCATTTTGCGGGTATTTTAGAGCATTTGGGTTTGTTGCGCTGTACTTCGATTTACAGTTGATTATATTATAGGATTTAAGGTAAAGTTTCCTTATTTGGCTGCGGGGTTTTATTTTGGTTTATGGATGTGTGTACTTACGTTTCGTATTTAAAGTTTTAAATGCTGCAAGAACAGCAGGATTTTGGTTGGTTAGGTTGGGCGTTAGTGTTGTGCGAGTTTGTGTTGTTTGTATGTTTATAGTGCCGTTTGTTGCAGGTAGTTGTTGTTTCAGGTTTGTGTCATTTGTGGATACTAGCTGTTGGTTTGAGAGTTATTTATATTAGAGTTTGTAGTGTTTTTGGGGGTTGTACTTTTATGAGTTTGCGTTAATATTGTAGGCATGAGGCGACGTTTGTTTTGGATGTTTTACGCTGGATTTGCAATTTAGGTTTGTTTTGTTGCT
This sequence comes from Vickermania spadyakhi, assembly GCA_030849815.1. Taxonomy (NCBI): domain Eukaryota; phylum Euglenozoa; class Kinetoplastea; order Trypanosomatida; family Trypanosomatidae; genus Vickermania; species Vickermania spadyakhi. The sequence goes on along the minus strand of JASAOA010001534.1, from coordinate 8,201 downwards.
TTCGGGTTTTTAGGTGTTGATTGGTTTAGAGTTCGATTGTAGTTTGATCTTTTATTTCTTACATGGGATCTATTTAGTTGAGTGCTTGCTTGATTTAGATGTTTTGTTTTGCTGTAGGTTATTGATAGTAGCGTTACGTTGTGCGTTATGCAAGGGTTGATTAGGTTGTGTCACTTTCGTCTGTAGGTTGCTTATTTTGTTTGGTTTGTTGTGGTGCTTTTAGTTTGGTTTTGTGTTAGAAGTTGTTGTTTTATGTGTGTTTGCAACTGCTTTGTGTTACGTTTCTTTTTTATGCATATAGGTTATAGTTTGCATATCAAGGGTTTGTTATACCTTAGTTCCTAAGAGCAGTGGTTTGAACTTGTTTTGAGTTTGTTTTCGCGTAAATTTGTTTATAAACCATATACAGTGTGATTCCTATTTACCTATGAGGTGTGAACACTTTATGGTGTGATGTTAGTGATTGACTTTGTAATTGCATATTGCGTGTATTTTGTTGCTTATGTGGGTTTTTGTGGACTTGTTGCATTAAAAGTTTTTATGAGTGTGGTGGGGTTATAGTAAAGTGTTACATGTGTTGCATTCTGTGTAGTTGTTACTTGGTACAGGTTGTTATTGTGCATTTATACTTAATTTAATATTGTAATAGTATACACCTCCATTATTGTGTTTGTATTATTACATTAGTTGTTTATGTTATGAGCATGGATGTTCAGCTGCTTGTATGTTTTGTTTTAAAGGCTGTATATTCGCATATTATTTTATTTATGTAGTAAAGTTTACAGGTTTTTGATTTTTGGTTGCAGATTTGTGGTTTTGGGTGTTAGGGTTTGGTAGATACGATATTGTAATTTGTATATCAATGTTATTGTGTTAAGGCTTCGCTTTTGGTAGTTGGGTTTGTTATACGTGTTAATTAGTTTTGTCTTATGTTTGACTGAGTACTGTTAATGTGGGACATAGTGTTGTGCTTTGTATTAGGGTTTGCGTTTTTGATTGCCTCTGTATTAAGGATTTTAGATTTGTATTGATACTAACGATACTTGCTGTGTTTATAGGTTTTGGAGTAGATTTTGGGTGTGTTTCTTGGTTTACGCAGGGACACATCTGCAAGTTGGCTATTTATCTGGGGCCTGTGTGGTTTGCACTCGCAGTTTTGGTTGGGTTTCGTAGTTGTACGAGTTTGTTTTATTTTGTTCTACAGTTTGTAGGGTTTCTTATGGGTTTATTTGTTTGTGTTGTGGTCTTCTTGTGGTTGCAACTAGTTTTCTTGTGTTATGGTGGTGTGCCGTCTGGTTTTAGTTTGACTGCTAGGGTTTTGTTTTAGTGCGGTACTGTTTTGTGTAGTCGGGTTGCTACATGCTTGCACTGGCGTTCTCTACCAATGGTTTAGAATACTTTGGGTTTTGTGGGTTATTTATAACTGCAATTTTGTTACTTGAATTGGTTTTAGTGTTTACTTGTTTACTGTATATTTCTTGGTGTGCTTGTTTTTGTAGGTGTGTTTTGGCTTTGTTGACATGTTGCTTGATTGTTTGGTGTATTTATGCGTTTATAATATGTTAGTTTGGTTAGGTTTGTATGTATGTTTATTGTTTGCTATGGTTTATTAGTGGGTTTTAGTCGCGGTTGCTTGTGTGTTGTATATTATAGATGGTTAATTATTTATAGGTAATAGTAAAACATTATATTATAGTTTCTTTGTTATTACTTAGTTGAGGTTTTATAGGTGTTATAGTTAATTGGTGATTCCTGTTTTTGGTTTATGGTTTTCGTTAGAGATTTGGTTGTGTTTCCGGGAAGGGATTTGCCTGTATAGGTTGGGATTCCATACTTCGGACGCGTTATTTGTTTGATTGTGGTTGGGATGGGTTGTGAACATTTCTGTAGGTTTGTATTTGAGCCTGGATTGTGTTAGCTTATGTTTTGTATGTTGCGTTTTGTTTTGCCCGTGCAGGTATTTAGTACGTTTTCCGCAAGCCACAAGGATTGACGTTGTTTTTGTTTTATTGTAGACTTTTTGGATTTGGTTGGCAAAGTTGTTTGTTTATATTCTAGTTTATTATATCTACTGTAATAGTATTCATTATCACAAATTTGAGTTTTCGATATTATTACTTGGGGTATATGAGTTTTATTGCTTTAATATTGTATAGCATTTTATGGTTTCTTGTTTTCGTAATATTTAGGTAACGCAGGTTGTTTTTTGTTATTTTCAATTAGTTGTATTGATGTTAAGGTTTTGTTATTTGTGTATTGATTACTTAGGTTGGTGAGAGGCTGAACATTACGTTTCCCAGACATTTGCGGAATGTTGTTTAGGTGTGCTAGTGTTTCTACTTATTTACTTTATATAGTGTTTTGTATGTTTGTTGTATCGGATGGAGTTGGTTTTAGTTTTTGATTGTGATTCGGATTTTCGTAGATTTGAGTTAGGTTTGGCCGTTAGGTTGCAGGGTAGTTCGCTACCGTGTGCAGTTTTATAGTTTGTGTAGGTGTTAGTTGTGATTTGATTTTGTGGGCCGTGTACACGCCGTTGTTTGTAGGTTTAACGGTGTGGGTTGTAGGTTGGTTGTTTTGCTTTGACTTTAGATTGCTTGTTGCTTTGATGGAGATTAGTATTTAGATTGATTATGGTTTGATTTACATAGATTTGTTAATGAGTGGTTTGTTTGTTAGCTAGTTTTGGTTTGCTTTTGTGTTTTGCGCTGGGTACAAATTGGGATAGGTCAATGGTGAGGGTCGTTTTTGTAGTTTTGTTTTGTGCTATTGTTTGGGTAGTTAGGGTTGTTTTTGTTTACTATGTTGTTTTGTATTGTGGTTTAATACAATTGGTTGGTTGCCACTTAAGATTATTGTCAGGCATGATACTTTGTAGTTGACTATGGATTTGGGTTTTGGGTGCTCGTAGTTGGTAGGTTTTGTGGTTTAATTTACAGTTTGTATGCTTTCGTATACGTTGTGTTTAAGAGTTCATTTGTTGTACTGAATTTTGATTTGCATGTTGGTTGTTGTATGTGTATACTTCTTGTTCCCCTGAAGTTTGTGGTTTATGGTAGACCGTGAGGTTGCCGAGTTGGGGTGGGTTTTCTTTAGTTGAATTTTTCATATTTTGGGCTTTTGAGGTTGTTTTAGGGTTGTGAGATTTGATGTCGTTTGGGCACCTGATAACTGCAGGTTTTGGAGCCTGTTAAGGGTTGATATAATATAGTGCGCATTCCGGTTTTTTGGATTTTGCTGGACTTTTGATGTATATTGGTATGTTGTATTTGGGTGTTTGGGTGTTTTTTAGCTTATTTTGTCGTGTTCCCGAGGTTTGTGGGTTAGTCCGTTTGGATTTGGAATATAGTTTGCTGATTCGCAGACTTTTGTGATTTGTTTGGGTATACGAGTTATGTAGCGGGTTTTGAGGTTGTGGTTTGATAATTGTTAGTCTTAGAGAGTAGTTGCATGAGACGAATATTTAAATTTGTGTTTTTTGATTTTCAGGGGTTGGGGTTGTTATATTTGTGTATACTTGTGTTTCTTTTTACCTGTGTGGGTACACTGGATAGCTTAGCGAATTTGTCGTTGTATTTTAGGTTTGCAAGGTGTAGGTGCAGGTTGTAGCTTTGCGTACTTCATAGTTTGTGTTGCAATATAAGTGGGTACATTTAGTTTAGTTGTCGCATAGATTTTCTTTGGTTTGTGGTTTGTTTATGCAGAGGTGGGGTTAGAGCCTTGGGTTTTAGGTTAGGCATTTTACTGTAGATTTACTTGTTGTGAGTGTTGGGTTGTTTATGGGTTTGGTTGTTACTTTTTCTGAATTTATTATTTGTTGATTTGTTTCGGGCTAGCTTTTGTAAATGTGATTTTTCCGTTAGGGTTTGTACAATTAGCGTTTTCTGTTGTTGTTTGTGAATGTCACTGCTGTAATTATGGAGGGTTGTTAGGTATGGGTGTTTAACGCTTTTATTTATCGGTTTTAGATTCGAATGTCTAGGTTTTGTTTTGTTAGGCTAAGTATGTTATGGTTTGTTTTGGTTCGGATTTGGTTCATAGTGGTTTATTGGAGGGAATTTAGGGTTCTATGTTTTCGATTACGGTTATGCTGGTTACTGGTACAGGTGTTGTGGGTTTGTGAGGTTTTTGGTTTTGGTGTGGATTTTGCAGCTTTTATGTGTGTTTTGATAATGTGGCGGAGTTTTTAGATAATTTGGTTCCGATTTATGTGGTTAATTGTAAATTATATTAACTTGTTTGTTTATTCTGGGTTGGTCATTTTCCTTAGATTTTAGATTTGTTGTTTTGTTTTTAATTGTATAATGTTGCTTTAATTGTTTTACGTGTTATGTTATGTTTTTGTTATGGGTACTGTTATGAGTGTGCGTGCTTGTAAAGTTACATAGTTAGCGTTATTTGTAATATTAAACTCTTTATTCTTTATTGGTTCTTTTGCATTATTACTTGAGGTTTATGATTTAACTGCGTTTCGGTTTGATGCTACTTACGCGTTGGGTGTTAGTTTATGGGAATTGTAGGATTCGTATTCTGAGCGTTTAATTTCGTTGGTTTAGGTTGTTTTATATTTCTGTGGGGTGCGACTTGTAGTTTGCGGTTTAATTTATCACTTGCATATTTATTTAGGATTTGTGGTTTTGACTGTTTGTACTAGGCAGTGCGTTTTGATTTGAGTTTGTGTGTTTTAATATTGTTTTAAGATTTGCCTTCGTGCATAGGTGTTAATTATGTTTTGTTCGTGGTAATATTACGCGTAAAGGTTGGTATTTCATTATATATGTTGTAGATTTGTGTTTCCTTGCATATTTTCTTTGTTTGTTTTAAAGTAGACTGGTTTGTTAGTGGCTTGTAGAGTTTGGGGTTATGTTCCTGTTTTTAGTTTCTGGTAGTTTGTGTTTGCATAGGTTCTGGGTTGGGGTTTGCTTTCGCGACGGGTTATTTGGATTTAGTTATGGTCATAGATTTTGGGAGTGTGTTTGTTTTGTCTTGATAATGGTTTTGCAACTTGTGGGTAGTATCCTACTTTGTTAGGTTGGTTGTGTAGTTGCTTGTTTGGTTGTAATAGTTTGAGGTCGGGGATTTCCGGTTGCGGATATGTGTGTATGTTGTACAGGTTACTTGTTTTGTTTGGGTCCCTGATTTACAGTTTGTTTATTTTGTTGTGAGTTTGTTTGTTGCGTTTGTTCGCAATGTGGTTAAACCTTATGAAGATTTGTGTAGCCGCATATTTCTTAGGTTTGTAGTTTTTATTTGCATGTATCTTTTATTTTGGTTTTGTAGGGGGTGTGTTAGTTTGTGTTGTACTTCCGTTGGAGTTTGTAATTAGCCAATTATTTTAGATTTACAGAACTTTAAGTTTACAATTGATTTGCTTTAGATTATTGGTTGGGCTTTATTATTTGATTAATTTACATTAATTGCGTTAGTTTATATAGTTGGCAGAATTTGGGTTTTAGTTGGTTTCTTACTTGTAGTACGAGGGTTTGAGGCGAGGTGTAGTGTTTTTATTTGTTGGGACACATTTCATATTCCTGGGTTTAAAGATGTTTTACCGATAGTTTTTGGAAACGCGTTTTAGGTTATAGTTAGATTTGATTCCTTTAACCTCGTGGTTTGCTGGGGTTGGGTTTGTTACTGTGGGTTACTGTGCACCTTTGTGTTATGTTTGCTTGCTTGTTGAGTTTAGTGTTATTGGATTGTTTGGCTTTGTAAATTGCGTTTAGGCAGGTTATTTCCACAAGGGAGTTGTTAATTTCGAATATTGGACTTATTGTTTTGCGTGGGGTTTGGTTGTGGATGGGTTGTGCAACAGCAACTTACTATTTTGTGCGTAACTTTAACTTTGTGCTTTATTGGATACAGTTCTTATAAGTTAGTTGTGCATTTCTTGTAGTTTTACTTAATATTGTATGTTTAGGTTATAGTGTGGAGTGAGGTGTGCTGTGATTAAATACTTGTGTAAGGGTTGGGGTTATTCTTCTGTGTGTGTTTGGGTACCCGCATTTAATGTGCCCCATGTACGTTACAAATTAGACATGATTTGGTTTGCAGACGATTAGATTTTGCTGGTTTTGGGTTTGGGTTTATTTTAGAGCTTGTGAGTGTGTTAGGTGTTTGTAGAAGTTTGTATTTATTAGTTTGTTATTCGGGTTTTATACTTTAAGTTATGTTTGCGCGGGGTATTGTGTTTAAATATTTGTTGTTTTGTTGTTTGTAGTTTGTTAGTTGCTGGGTTTGTGTGTTTTGTGGGAATTTGTTGTTGAGTATGCATAAATTTCTTGTTTGGCGGTGTTTGGTATACTTGTACCTTTTGTTTGAGTTTGTTTTGGTTGTGTTGTTGGTAGGGTTTAGTTTTTGTTATACTGATTTTGTTTTTATATATTACTGTACAGTACATGTTTAAGTTTGGTTTAGCTTCTTGTTTATTCTTGTGCAGGTTTTGGGTGTGGGTTTCCGATGTTTTTATAGGTGTGTGTTATACTGTAGGTTTGTGTATCTTGTAGGTTTGCATTGTGAGGTTGTTAGTTTAGGTTTGCAGGGTTGGGGTATTCTTGGGTTTAGAAATTGTTGTTGTTTTTAAGATTTGGGTAGGATTTATTGCTTTCTTTGGGCACCGTGGTTGTGTTTGTAGGGTGATGTATTATGTGGGGTTTATTTCTCTAAGTAGTTGTGTTTGTTTACCTGTGTTTTGTTTGTTGGGGTAGGTAGGTTTCCAGGTTTTACGGACACTTGTTATAGTGGTTCTAGGTTTTGGGTTTGGAGTGTAGTTAACTTCTAGATGTTCCATGTAAACGTTGATTTCGCTCGTTTTCCTTGCTGTTGGTGTTCCATAGTTACTTCGGTTTGTTAAGGTTTTGTGTTGTTTTTGGATGGGTTTACGATTTCAGGGGTTTTGAGTTCCTTAGATTGTATAGGTGCATGGGCTTTCAGGACTGTAACTTCGCGATTTAGATGTGGTGGAGGGTTGATATAATATAGTTGGTTTGTAGTTATGATATGGGAATTGTTGCATTTAGCTGGATTTCGGAGTTTTGATGTAGAAGGGGTTAGCGTTGTTGTCTGTATAAGCGGTTTTAATGTTGTGCGCTTGTGGATGTAGTAGGTATATGATTTATGGCGCAGAATTTTGTAAAGTTTAGATTGTAGTTTGTTTTTTCGTAGGGTTGATGTTGCATTTAGCGGTTGCGAACGGTGTATTGGTGCTGTATATTATGTTGTGGAAAGTTTGTGATTAGTTGCGGTTTTGCGATTTGCTTTTATGGTGGATTAGTGACTAGGTTGTGTTTTGGTGTGTTGTATGTGTGTATTGTGATAACTTTGGCTTGTATGGTTACTTCTATGTGACGTGCGGGTTTTGCTGGTGGCATAAGTTATGGTTAAGACCTATGTGGTTTATAGATTGGATAAAGTTGTGCTTTGGATTTGTATTCTTTACTTTAGGGTTTTGCTTATGATGCCTGCAGTAGTTTGTGATTTTACACTGGGCTCGTATATATTTAGTTAGATGGATGCTTTCGAGGTGGGGTAGGTTCTGAGCGTTGACTTAAGGTTGTGATATATGGTTGTATTGTTTTTATTTAGTTTTGATGGTCTTGACGTAGGGTTTTGGTTTGTTTTCGACAATAGGTTTACGTTTTGATGGTTGGTTTATGATGTTTGGTTGGACAGCCATATTTTGGGCTTTTACATTAGGACTTGAATTTGTGTGATGTGTAAATGATTTAGTGTTAGCAACTTTGTTTCTTGTGCATTCATAATCGATATGAGTTATATTTTTGTTGTGATGTTTCACGGGTGTGGGGTATATTTTATGCTTGATGTTTTTAGTTGGTTAATTAAAGCTGTTTGTCTACGCTTTCAGATTTTAGTTAAAGTTCAGTATGTAACTTGTATATGTTGGTTTTAGGTTTGCAATATTTGTTGGATTGTGCTACAAAGATTACTAAATTCATGTAACTGTGGAGATTTGGTAGATCTTGTGTGGTTTAGGTGTGTATTTGGAGTTTTCATGTTGGGTTGTGCGTTCAGGTTTTTGCGTAGGTTGTTAGTTGCTTGTGGGGTGCTTTTGTAGTGGTATGTGTACCCAAATGCTTGGTATTTATGTTTTTATTTTGTTACATGATGTTTTGGATGTGATTGGCTATTTATAGAGTGGATTTACTTTCGTTTAGGTTTGTATACATATAGACTTAAGTGGATTT
>JASAOA010001533.1:0-15220 GCA_030849815.1 Vickermania spadyakhi | reverse complement strand
TTTGTAGGTTAGATAGATTGTGTTGTGTTGTGCATAGGTTGCATACTTGGATAGACATGTTGATATTGTGAGTTGTGATTTTGTTGTTGCATTTGGTTGATTGTGCTTTAATGGTTGCGGATGGAATTTAAGATTTGCTGTTTGGAAGTTGGCTTGTACTTGTTTTGGATTGTATTTGCGTAATTAATGATTTCTGTGTGTAGAGTTGGGGTGGGCATGTTATATTGTGCTAATTTGATTTGTTGTATAAGATACGTTATTGTTATGGCAACCACCTACTTTGTAGCTTTTAAGTTTTCGCAAAGTTTTGGTTGACTTTTGGGTTTTGTCTGAATTGGTATTTTGGGATTTGTCGTGGCGGCCCTTCAATATTGGTTTCTACGCACACGAGGGGTTGTTCGCAGAGTATGATTTACTGTGCGATTTGTGATGTGGTTTTGCGAACTTTTTCCTATGGTGTTGTTAAATTTAGTTGTATTAATTGTTGGGTTTGCGTTTTGATTGCACACGCTGTGTTTTCTTTTCGAACAGGCAGGGTTTGTTTGTATTCGGTGTAGTTTTTGGAAGTATTGTGGTATGTTAGATTTGTTGGTGTTCTGGATTGGTAATTTGCTGTTTCTAGTTAACAGGTTTGCGGGCTGAGGATTTCAGTTTTTGTATAGCGTATATAATGATTTAATTGTAATAGTGGTTCTTCATATTCTTTTTTGGTTTGATATTACTTTGTGAGTTGTATATTTGTGATTTGCATTTGTTTTGAGTGTTGTTTTAAGTTGTAAGATTTAGTTTGGGGAAAATTATTTGCGTTGCTGTTTGGTATGGTCAGATTGTTACTTTTGATTTGCAAGGTTTCGGATAGCACTTTGTACCTGTTGGGTTGGTTTTGTGCTTTGCTATAAGGGGTTTTAGTGATTGCATAAGTTCGGATGTTGTTGTTATTTTGTGTAGTTTGCTTGTTAATTTCCGGATTGCTGAGTGTTTGGTTTTTCGTGTGACGTTGCCGTGTGATTTGTTGTGGGGTTTAGACTTGTTTTTTGGGGTTTTGTAGTGTTTTGTAACTGTACTTAGGACTACAGTTTTTTTAGTTTTGTTATTAAAATATATCGGAGGACGCTGTAGGTAGCTATAACATATCATGTATTGGGGCTCATATACTCTATTTGGCTGTTTGTTGCGTTCGCAGTAGGTGTTTCGATGGGTTAGCGCCGACTTTCTTCATAAGCATGTTATTTGGGTTTGGTAGGCGGGCTGGGATATGTGTTTTGGGTTTAGTTATGTTACGCGGTTTTGTTAGCTTCTGGTTGTATAGTTACGAGAGATTGTGGTTTTTTGTTGATGTTACTTGTTTTGTATACCTTGGGTTGGCTTGTTGTAGGTTGGATTTCAGGCAGGGTTATATTTTGTACGTAGTATTTTATTATTTGGAGTTTTAAGTTTTGGTTTTTATAGTTTTGCGTGCTTTGAGGTTTATAGTTCTAGGATTGTGTGTATGCTGGTATTTACTTGTTATTTAATTAGTTTGTAATACTACTATAGTTTATTCTTTTGTTTTAAATTATTACTTTAGCGGATATTGTATAGTTGATGCTGATTGTTTGCGCGTGTATTGTTAGGGTGTTTGTGCGTATGTTTGTAGCTTTGTTATAGCTTTAGTTTAGCCATACATCTTTACTTTTATAAGTGTGAACGCAATAGTTTCCTTTAGGTGCGGGTTTTAATTGTGTTTAACTGAAAGCTGGTGTTTATTGCGTGCATTTTCGAGGTTTTCTTCGCTTCTTGTTTGGGTGAATCCTAGTTCTTTCGAGTGGTGGTACTTTACTTCTGGGTTACGTGCGCGAAGTTACCGGTAATTAATAGTTACTATGGGTGAAGTTTGTTTATTATGTGTGACTGTTGTAGGATTTTAGTTTTGGGTTGGTTATCTAAATTATTCAAAGATGTTTTCGATATATGCAAGTATGTGGGTTTTTGGGGTTATGGTATTGCAGGTTTGATACTGTTAGAAGTTGTTGTAATTTGCTTGTGTTTGTTTGAGTTTGTTAATAGAATTCGATTATAGTTTGAGTTGTTGTTTATTGTTGTGTTAGGTTTTAAGGTTTGGGTTGTTTTGGAGTTTCTTTTGGAAATTTATTTAATTGGTTTAAGTGTGGTAGGTTGTGTAGGTTGTCGTATTACTTTATGTTTAGTTGGGAATTGCAATTTGAATAGTGTGTTTAATTTGTTGATGTGTTTGTATTTGTACTTGTGTTTAGAAGTTTTACTTTGTATGTTATCTTTATCTTAGTTCTTTGATTTGTTATTTTGTTGGAGTAATCGAAAAGTTGGGCAAGAACGAGTGGTTTTGTAGGTTTGGTAAGTGGGCGTTTTCCATGGGTGGGGTGTGCATTGCGTTGGATTTTGTTTGCTTAAGGGTTATGTTTTTTGGTTTAGCTTGTAGTTTGATAGTTTGAGTTGGATTGCTACGTGCATACAAGTTTTCGCGGGCATTCGTTCTGGTTATTCGTGTCTTGTAGTTTGTGTAGCCTTGAGTTTCCTTGACGTTGGGGTTGCGTGTTGATATGGTTTGTTTGTTCGTTACGATAGTGTGGTTGTTTTAGATTAGCTTGCGGGGCCCGAGCATTCAAGTTTGCATGTGTGCTACTTTCCTATAGTATATTTCGTATTTGATGGATATTAGTATTGTTGCCTGCGGATTTACTTGTTAGTGATTTTATAGATATTTATGATATTATGCTTTTATAAATTCCTTTGTAGATTTGTTAGTTAGGTGTGGACTCATGGGTTTGCGTGTTTTTGGGTTTTCCTATGATACGTTCTGGACGTTTAAGTTATGAGTGTTTGATTCTAATAATGTATGCATTGTAGTGGAACTATATTGGTTATAGATATTCCTAAGCTTTTGTTTGTGTGTATAATTGACGTGGTTTCTGGTATTACGCTTTAGGTTTTAACTTTGTAGTAGATGGGTAGGTTTTGTTTTTGTTTTTGTTGGCAGACTGATTTGTGTTGTGTAGGGTTTAAATGGTAGATTTTAGATTTTGGTTAATTTGGGTTGTTTTTGGGTTTTCTTATTTTGTTGTTATTAGGAGATGGTTTTCTGTAAGTTTTTGGGGTATTACTGGTAGTTTGCATATTTGGGTTTTTGGGTATTCTGGGTTTTTGTGTTATTGGTGTTACCGTTATAATACTGTAGAAATCTGGTAGTAGGTGTCGCATAGGTGGTAATGTTACTTGTTGTGTGATCATTGGATTGGCTGTAAATAGTAAGACAACTACGTGTTTTGTACGCTGTGTAGGGTTGATATAATATACGTTACGTGGGGTTGTATATGGTTTTGCTAGTTTTCGGGTCTACCTTGCTGGGTGCTTCAAGGTTTGGGTTTTCCGTGTAATTTTAGGTGTTTTTTGGGCTTTTGGATTTGTTATTATAGGCTTTACTTTGTGTTCTTGAGGTTTTGGTGCCAAAGGTTTGTTTTGCTTTTCTTTTTGGGTTGTTATATTAATTGGATTTAGTAGTCTGTGTTACTAGGTATTTTGGTGGCTTTGGCGTAAGGCGTAACTGCAGGGTTTTGCGGGTGTTGAGGGTTGATATAATATACGTGATGCTGGGGTTTTAAGGTTTTATGTAGGTTTAAGGTTATGTGGGTGTTCGCTGGCTGGTATAAGTTGTTCTAAAGGTTGGATACTTGGATTTGACTTTTGGGTTTAGTAGAACGTTGCAAGTACCCGCGTTTGAATTCTGTGTAAATGTGGTTTCTTTGATTGCTGAGGGTGTTGTATATGTGTGGCGGACTAGTAGGTTTTGATGGAGATTGTATTTTAGGCTTGTATGTTGGTTTGCTTGCGTGCTTTTGTTATTTATAGGCAGATTGCTTAGGTGCCCATAAGTATTTCTTGGGGTTTTATATTCCTAGAGCTAGGTGTGTGGATGGAACTTGTTTTGTGCTTTTGTAATATTACACCTGGTTTTAGACTTGGTACCTGAAGTGTTTATAGTTTTAAATATATATGATTCTGATTTGTTTATAGATTGTTGTTTTGTCCGATTATGGTTTGTTTGTGCAGAGGTATAGTTGTAGTTTGTTTACATTTTATGATTTGTTATTTAGGTTGATTATGTTAATAATTTAATAGTATCATAGGCTATAGTTATTGGTGTTTTGGTGTGTTAAACTTGCGTTAAAGTTTGGGTTCAAATATCTTGTACAGGTTATATGTAATTTGCAAATTTGCATTTTCGTAAGATGGTTTTGTGTAGTGGTTTTCTTGTGCATATTATTATACTGTTTCCTTTCGGGTTTGGGTTGTAGTTGTAGTTAGTGTAAGGTGTAATTGTTTTGGAGTATTATGTTATATGGTAGTGTAGTATGTTACATTGTTAGTTTGGGGTTTAGTTTTCTAAAGTTGGTGTAGCGTATTTGTTTGGGTTTACTTTAGTTTGCAGTTTTCCTGTGGGTGGGTTTCACTGGAGTTTGTGATTGTTTGTTTTATTTAGATTTAGGGCAGGCTTATGTTGCGGAATATTTACGCGTGGTGAGGTTGGATGCTTGCTGTGGATTTTGGTTATTTCTTGTTTTTGTTTTGTAGGAAATTGCTTGCTTGTGTGATTGTTTACTAGACTTTATATTGAGACTTGTTGGGTTGTAGCCATTTCGGTTTGGTGTGAGTTTTTGTTGCTTTTGTGGGGGTTTTATAGACATGCACTTCAAGTTTTGTGTTTACACGTGGTTTGCGGAGTTTGTTTACTTGTTTAATTTGGGTTTGTTTTTGTGAGGTTGGGTGCATGCGGCGCACGGGGGTCGAGTTTGTCGGCAGGGGTGTTTGATTGTGCAAAGGGTTTGCAAGTTTTCTGTTCTGTGGTTTATGTGGCTATTTTATTGTCCTCTTTTGCTTTTGTTTGGTTAGTTTTTCTAATATAATTTGCGTGGTATTGTTTGTGTATTTAGGTTTTGCGTTTTAATTGTGTACAGTAGGTTGTTTTTTAATCTCGTGTTTTGGGGTTTACAGTATAGTGGTGTTTTTGTTTGGACGTTGTAGTTTTGTTTTGATATTGAATATGATGTTTGTTATGGTTGATGAGGTTGTTTTTAGAGTACGGGTTACAATGTGTAATTTCACTTTAGAGCATGGTTGAGTTTGTTTAGTTTTATGTTTGCATTTGAATTATGCGCTTGTAGGTTTTGTAGCGGGTTTAGGCTTTGGTTTTTGGTATCGCTTGTATCTGGTGATGTTTCGATGCTTTTGTTAGGATTTACATTGTATGTTCGCGAGTTGTAGGTTAGTTTTTGGATATATTATGGTATTGTATGTTTTGCGTTAGCTTTGGGTTTAACTAACGTGATTTTGAGTAGTTGTGTTCTTCATATTCCCGATAAGTTTGGTGTTTTGCAAGCACATGTTTCACAAGAGGTTTTAGTTTTGTTTGTTTGATATTTTGTACACATGCTAAAGTTTTACATTACTAGTGTGGATTTCGTGTTTTCTTGTTTGTGTTTTATATTATATTAAATTCATATATTGGTAATAGTACATAGTTCATCGCTTTTTGATTTGTATGATATTACTTGGTGTTATATGGTATTTTAGATGTAATTGTATACGTTATATGTGTTTGTTTACGCGAATGCGTTGGTGAGGTTTCGTTATTTGATGCTGTTACTTGCTAGATTTTTTGTATTTTCTTTAATTGGTGATAGTGTGGGTTTTGTTTTTGTTTTTATATTGTGTGTTTGGGTTTCCTTCTGTGGGATGTGTTTGCTCCACGGTGTTTGTGCACATACGGTTACTTTGTTTTGGGTTGATTGTTGGTGGGTATTTTTGTAGATGCTTATGTAGTTTGGATTTTAGTGTTGCATACTATAGTTGTTTTTGCTAGTTTTGCTTTAGCTTGTGTTTTTGTGTGAGTTTGGGGTTAGGTGTTACTGTTTGTGCTTTTGGGTTTCAATATTTACGGGGTATATATAGATAGGTATTCCGTTCTATTAGGTTTAGGGCTGTGGGTTTGTTTGTTTACTTTGGTATCTGTTTTACATTTAGGGTAAGTTTAGGGCTGTGCAAGGATTTGTTTGATTTACATAATTTAATTTGTGTTTTAACCTGTACTTTGTTTTTGGTTATATGTTCTTTTACGCTATTAGTTTGATTGCTACACTTATATGTTTGCAGGGTGACGTGGTTTGTTTGGATATTCAGTTATAAGTTTGGTTTTAGTGTTGGGACCTTGATAATTTTGATTGTTTGCATAGGTTTCACGGTACGTGGCTGCCTTGTTACGTGTTTGTTGTACTTGCAATTTTGTTGATGTGTTTGAGTTGTTGGGGTATGTTTTTGTATGTGTTTGTATGACTGAGGGCTGTGGTTGGCTTGTTATTTATTTGCTATTTTAGTTTACTTTCGGATTTATAGGTTGTGGGTTTATTAGTTGCTTTTTGTGAGTGTTTAAGAGCTGAGTGTTTGATGTTAGTGTATTTATTTATTTCTAAAGGGAGTGTTTGTTTGGTTGTACTTTTGTTGCGCTAGGTAGTTTGAGTGCGGGCGTTATATTTAAATATTTTATATGTTGTTTGTATGTACTTAATTGTTTTTCGTGCATTATTATTAACCCACTTTTGTTTGTTTTAGATTGTTAACAGCACCCAGTATAATTTTGGGCTAATTTGTTTTACTAATTTGTTGTTGTTTACTTTTTGTTGATTTTGCTTTTAAGTTTTTTGTTTGTTATTTGAAGCGTCGTAGTGTAGTGTTATGTTTGTCTGCTATGTTTTACTCTCTATTTAGTGTTATATGTTTCTATTGACAAGGATGGTTGTGTTATGTATTTAGTGTATTGGTTTGTTTGCTTTGGTTTTAGGTGTATTCCTTAAGTTTACAGTTTTACTTAGGTGAGTTTCGCTTGCTGTTTAGTTTAAGGGTAGCCAATTGTTTTGGTTTATTGTTAGCTTACTCCACTAAGAGTGCTTATTTGGCGTTTGGGGTTTGATTTTTCATGTTTTTTGTACGCGCAAAGGTGGGTTTTGCCTGCAGGTCGCCAGCCGTTTAAGTTGGACATGGTATGGTTTTATATTGTGTTATTTACGGGTATTGGAGGTGTGACTTGTGGTGAGTTTGGGGAATTTCTCGGTAACTGCGAGTTTTCGGTGGTCTGGAGGGTTGATATAATATAGGTGTTGCTGCTTTATTTGCAGAAATTTTGAGGTTTGATGTTACGTAAGGACAGTGCTAGTTGCGTAGTTTTAAGGTATTGGCGGATTGGCTGTATTTTAAAGGTTTATTGGTTCTCCGGATTTGCCGGCTTTTGTAGGGTGGGTGTAGCGCGTGATTTTCTGCTTTAGTTGTAGAGGTTTGGGGTTTGGGATACGTAAGGATCCCGATAGGTTGCGTAGTTTTAGGTCGAGGGTGTTATTTTTGTAATTTTAATGGTATAATGGTAGCTTCGGATTTGCTGCTTTGTATGGGTTGGTATAATATAGAGATTTCTGGGTTTTTGAGGTGGTTTCGGGGTTGTTATTGGTAGTTAACTTTGGGGTTTGGGTTTTGTGCATGCAAATTTGTTGTTATTGAGATATTTTGGGTTTTTGATTGTAGCTGGGTTTTTAGGGTTATTGTTAACATCCTTTTGATGAGTTTAATTTAAGAATTTACGTACTTAGAGTTTGTGGTGTTGGTTGGTTTGTAAGTGCAGTTTTCTATTAGTTGGGTTTGCTTATTGTGTATGTTTTGTGTGGTGAAGGTAGGTGCTGTAGTTTTGTGTTTTGGATGCTTGTGTGGGCTTTGCGTGTGGGTAGGTTTTATATAGATTTAAAGTTTATGGTTTGCAAGATTATTATTTTATTTATAATATGTAGTTGGTTTATCTTTGGGTAATAGTTTCGTTTTGGGTTTTGTGATTGATTTGTTGTAGCATTGTATATTATTGTTTTGGTTTTCGTAGCTTTTTAGAGAATTAAGCAGTGGCGTTTGTAGTACACGTTTTGCGTGAACTTTGGGGATGTTGGTTATGTTTATACTATGTTTTTTCGTTATGTTGTAGGGGTTATTTGTGCGATTATTGTTTGGCTTGATTACTTGCAGTGGCGTTGTATTGAGTTGTGATTTTAGAATGTTGTTATTTTGTAGGGTTTTTGTTCCGTATTAGCTGTTTCCTGTTACGATTTGGTAGTTGCGGCTTACTTGGTGGGTTGTTGCAGGTTTTGGTTTTACAGTTAGCATTGGTAATGTGGGTAAACATTCATACAAGGCCAAATGGGTTATAGTGGAGGGGAGGTGTTGCATGTGGTGGGCTTTGGAGGTTTCGGTGGATCAGGTAGACAGCTTGGTTTTGGGAAGGTGGGGATTTATTTGCTGCTGGTATAAATCGTAAATTTACGATTTCGCAGCGTGTTGGTATTTGTAGATTTTGTTGCTTGTTTTTGTAGATATGTGTAGGTTTAGTTGTTCTGGTTTTTACTGTGTTACAAGAGTAGGTTATTATGTGTTTAAATTGGATGTATTCTACTTTTATACATCTATATTTATTTTATTATAGGTTTTGAGGCTGCGTGTATTGCGCGTGTGATTATGTTGTGGTGTTTGCAGGGGATATTATATAACAGGTGTTGCATGTTAGGATGTTAAGCTGTTGGTTATTGTTGGTTGATGAGGTTTGTTTATATTTTAGTTATTGAACTATATTTGTAATTGTTAACAAGTAGTGGTTTCATTTACAGTTGCGAACTTGTTGTCCTTTTGTTTTGTAGGGGCGCAGGGTTGGATGGGTACTGTTGGTTTTTGGTTGATTTTATTTTATATGAGTTTGAATGTTTCTTGTGTTGTGTATATAAATACATTGGGAATAAAGGGGTTTATTTATGGCCATGTATAGTTAGTGTTTATGATTGTTGGAATATGTATTGGACATCTTGGATTGGGAACTTGTGTTATGGTTAGGTCTTGAGTTGAGGGTCACTATTATTAGAATTTTAGATTTTAACTGGAGGTTGTTTATTTGCTATTAATTTGGTTTGTAATTTGTACTAAATTCCGAGTGATTTGGTGTTTTATGTTGTATTTTTTGTGTATAGCGGGCGATTTGTACGTTGGAGGATTCCTAAATATAGTTGGTGGTGTTTTCGTTTTGTGTAGGTTGTTTATTTGGTTAGAGTTTTTAACCTGACTAAGTAGTATAGGTGTGGACCACGGCTTGGGTGGGTTTGTAGGATGAATTGCATATGTGTTGTAATTTTGTTTATACATGCTGTGGGTATATAGATTATGGAGGCTTATCGTTTTGAGATTTTGTACGTTGTTGTTTTAAGTTTTGTTGGCTATTTTGACTTTTTGTTCGTTGTTAGATCCACGTTTAAGATTTCATTAAAGTTGCTTACGTTTGAGGTTGTAGATTATGTGTTAATTTTGTTGTTTTGCTTTTGGTATGTTGGTAGTATTTGTTTTGGGATTATAGGTATAGTAGGTTTTGTGGAACTTGATTTGCTTTGGTTAGATGTTCTGATGTGTTTTATTTGTATTTAGGTTTGGGTTTCGTGGTTTATGTTTAGAGATTGTAGAAATACACTTGTTTTACGTGTTGGTTTTGAGGAGCGGCAATCGTATTATAGTATGGATGTTACAGATTTGTTGTAGTTGTTATTGTTGCACGTTGTTTTCGTTTGCTATCGGTTTTTAGGGCGTATTTGGTGTGATTTTGGGGTTTAACGTCGATCATATGGTCTGCGAGCAGGGGGTATTGTTATATGGTAATTTTTGTTTGCAACACTAGTATAGATTTTGGATTTTGTTTTTAATTTGA
The DNA here is from genome assembly GCA_030849815.1 of Vickermania spadyakhi. Classification (NCBI taxonomy): domain Eukaryota; phylum Euglenozoa; class Kinetoplastea; order Trypanosomatida; family Trypanosomatidae; genus Vickermania; species Vickermania spadyakhi. Next base: position 5,436 of record JASAOA010001533.1, on the reverse strand, counting down.
GCTGGTTTTTACTGGCTTTGAGTAAGGTTGTTTGGACCTGAGGCAGGGAGTTGCCTCAATTGCTTGTTGTAGGTCGCAGATGTTTGTTTGTTTTTTGTTTCTTATTTTGGGTCTTGTATTTGGTTTTAGTTTAGTTTGGGTTTGGTTATTGTGTATAGCGTTCCCTGGTGTTTTAGCTTTATGCTTGTGTTAGGTTAATTAGTTGATTATTTATTTGTAATATTTGAACCATACATTTGTGCGCACTTGTTATTACTTTTACTATTTGTGTCAATTATGTGATTTTTGATTTACTTGATTTTATTTTTGTTGTATGGATTGTTGTAGTTGCTTTGTGAAATATAGTTTAGATGTTTGTTGGTGGTTTAAATACTGGAATTTGGGACTTGTTGTTTTGTAGGTTTACTTGTCTTTGTGTTTTTGTGTATATGTTTGTGGGTGTTTGTTTTGCTTACTGATTGCTCGTGTATTATTGTTATATGTGTGCCTTACTGATTATTTTAGCATTTGGAATATGCAGCTGGATTTGCAAGATTTATAATTTATTTGATTTTGTAGATTACTATGATTTGTGTTTGTTAGTTGTATTTAATATGGATATGGATCTACTTGTAATAATATATAAGTGGTATGAGTTTTGGTGGTTATTACTTTTGTTATGTAATGGCGTTGTGGGGGTTTTAGGTTACCTTTGATTCTGGGTACTTTTGCTTTGTAGGTGTTTGTGTTATTTACGTGATGTTTGCATTGATTGTTTATAGTGGTTATGTTTGCTGCCTCCCCCCCAAGCTGGTTTCCGTGGGGTTTTACTTTTTGTTTATGATAGACGTTGTTTACCTTGTGTGATTTTGTATTTTGGGTTAGAGTGTTGCATATATGGATTTGTTTGGTACTTTAACGCTTATTGAATGTGTTGTAGGCTTGTGTTAGCGGACGTGTTGGGCGTACTTATGTTGACATGCTGGTATATCGGATTTTCCTTACCTAGATGTACGTGGATATTTGCTAATTGGCACTTACTTTCAGGATTTAGGTGCTAGAGGTTACAAGGTTGGTTTTGCTAGCGACATGTTGGATCTTGCGAAACTGCGGGTTTTCGGTGGTGTAGAGGGTTGATATAATATAGGGGTTTCTGCGTTATTTGTAGAGACTTTGGGTTTACAGTGTGTAAGATTACTGTTAGGTTGTGCAATTTTAAGTAGATGTTGGGAATTTGGCTTTATTTTAAGTATTTTATTAGTAGCTTCGGATTTGCCGGTTTGTGAGTTGGGTGTTACATATGAGTTTCTATTTTAGTTGTAGGGTTTGTGATTTAGGTTGCATAAGGCCAGTGAGGGGTTGCATAGTTTTATGCCACTGGGTGTAATTTTGTTGTAAGTTTAAGGGTATATTGGTAACTTCGGATTTGATGCTTATGAAGGTTGATATAACATAGAGATTTCTGGGTTTTTGGGCAGGTTTGGAGTTTGTGGTTGCCGGGTAACTTTGATGTTTGTTTTTGATGTATTGCAAATTTGTTGTTGCCGGATATTTGGGTTTTGGTTATAGATGCTTTTATGTTTGGTGCTAACGTTCATTTGATGGATTTAATTTAAGGGTTTATGTACTTAGAGCTTGCGTTGTGGGTTGGGTGTGCAAGTGTGTAGTTTCTATTTAGTTGAGTTTGTTTGTTGTGAGTATTTTGTGTGTTAAAGATAGTTGTGGGTGATGTATTTTGAAGTTTTGTGTTAATTTTATGTACAGTGGGTTTGGTGTGTATAAGTTTCTGATCTTAGGTTGATGTGTCGTTGGTTTGGATGGGTATAGGTTTGTTTGTATGTGTATTTATTACGTTCGAGGGTTTGTGATTGGTTTTTTGGTGTATACTTTGGGTGTGCCACATATCAGGAATTCGTGTTGTTTGCGTAGGTTGTGTTTTGTGGGTTCAGGGTGTTAGATTGCATATTGGTGAGTTTGGCCTTTTCGTTTTGTAGTTTAGGAGGCTTTTCGTTACTGGTAGTTTTGCTGTTGGAGGGTTACTCACGTTTATAGTTATGTTTAAATGTTTACTGTTAGTTTGTTTGTGTGGATTTAGTATATGTTTTACGTATAGCGTGTTTTATGTTTGCTTTGTTGCCGCTGCTTACGCTAGAGGCTTGGATTTGAGGAGGTTCTCTATTTACTTTGCGAGAAGGTGTTGCTATTGTTATGTTTTGTTATGGATTTTGTACATGTTGGATTATGTTTGGAATTTGCTAGTTTGTTCTACGTTGGTTGGATACGCTTGTAAGTTAATTGCACATTAGATGTGTTTGTGGTGGTAGACTTTGAGTTTGGGGTTTTGAGGTTCAAGTTGTTTCTTTAATTAACATTGGTGTAGATTGGGGTTACTGTTTGCTAAGGGTTTGTTATTAATGATAGCTAGGTGTTGCAGACTTTGTTATTTGTTTGTGTATAGCAATTTATAGTAATAGTTTTAAATATAAGTTGTTTATCTCCGTTATTACTTTTGCACTGATATCATAATTTGCTAATTGTTGTGTTGCTAAATAGGTGGTTGTGCGTGTTTGCTTGTTATGCTGCTAGCTTTCGGGTTACAATAGTAGGTGTTGCCTTTTTGTGAGGTTGTGTTTTGTTGTTTGGGTAGCGTTGTAGTTGCTTTGCTTCTTTGTTGCTTTCAGGTGTACGGTTTATTTAGGGATTTGTAACTGTGTTTGCCGGGTAAAGGATTGTACATGTAGTAGTGCTTGCTTGTGGGAACTTGAGTTGTACAGGTTTGTGTGTTTACTTGTAGTTGGTTTATTAATTGTGTTTGTTGCTGCAACTTCGGTTTTATTTGTTGTGTTTACGGACTATTTGGAGGGCACGTTGTTGGGTTATAGTTGTTAGTTTGAATTGATAGTTGGTGGGATAATTGTTCATTTGGTGGTGGTTTTATAGTTTGCTTTGCCGATATGAGGCTAGTAAAGAGTTGTTTGTAGATGGTTTGCATTTTTCCGAGTAGATGCGTGTAAGTGAGGTGTTTGTAGGTTTAGGTTTGTAGCACGTGTGCAGGGTTGTATTGTTGCAAACTTAGGCTTTATACTACGTTGAGTTGGTAGATTTAGTTGTGGGATTGTTGGCGGCTTGTGCGTAGTTGAGGGTTTGGGTTGTAAATGTGCACTACGTCTTTTGAACTTGTTTTCGTTTGAGATTTGATTATATAAGTGTAATAATTGACTTGGTTTGTATGTTTGCTTTGTGTTTGTTATTGCGCTAGGAGTGATATGTTAGGTTGCTTTATATTGTTGTTTAACTTCGTGCAGGTTACAATGGGTTGCTTAGCGCATTGAACTGGTATGTGGACTTGTTATTAGTTAGTTTTAGTTTTGGGTTTCCTGTTTGGGCATACTGGCAATAGAACTTAGTTTTGCAAATGCATTATTACAGGCATTTCTTGAATACTATGTTGGCTGCTTCTTTTGCAATTGGAAGTTGTTATGTGTGTTTTTCGGTAGGTTGGCAGAGTGATTACGGTTTCGTTACGTTTGCTTTATAGTAGAATTATGTTGCTTTTTGTTTATGTTCTTGCTGAGGCGACTTGTTTGCTGTAGATTTGTTGTGCGATAATGACTTTTACAGTGGGTTTAGCTTGTGGATTTGTGCGTAGTTGTTGTGGGTGGGTTTTAGGGTTTGAACTGTTGAGTTTGTGTAGGTTGCCGTGAGGTGTTTTGTGTTTTGATTGCTGTTCATTTGGTTTATAAAATACTAAGGTACTTGCTTGTTTACACCTGTGGTTTGTCTGATTTAATTTAGATTACTGTGCTAACTGTTTGTACTTTGGTTGGTGTTTTGACAAGTTAATTTTTGTCCGGGTTTGTTGATTAAGGTTTTTAATAGTTACAGTAGCTTTGAGTTGGTTAGTATTCTTGTTTAATTTCAAATTTACCGTGTTTGTATTTTGTAGTTTGACGTTTTGTTGGCAAGTTTGGTTGCCCGGCAAATGTTGTTTTCCGCTAAGTGTGTGGTTTGTGCGAGTCAAAATTATACTTTAACATTATTATAAAGTTGGTTAATTATTTTACTTTGATTGGATGTGCATTTATCTGTATATTGGCTTAAGGGTTAGTATTGTCGGTTATATTTTACGTTGACATATGATTGTAATATTTATTTCTTACATTTACGTGGTTTGTCGTTATTACTTTGTTCTTATGGTGTGATTGATCTGGTTTATTTATGTTTCATCTGTTCGTTTTATTTGTGACTTTGATTTCTTCTTTAACGTTGGGTATGTATTTTGGGTGTATAATGTTTGAAGTTGTTTGAAGTTGTTGTTTCAGGGTGTAGAGATTTGTGTTTTCTGGCTTGCTGAATTATGTTTGTTTTGTTTTTATTTTAAGAGGTTTGTGTTTATTTGCGGAAGGGTTGTAATCCTGCATTGAAGGGGTTTGTAATTCTGATTTCTACGTGCTTACACGTGTAGGTGCGTATTGTTAATTGTTTGGGTATTTATTGTGTTTGTGGGTTTACATATTTAAATGCATATGTTTTCTTTATGGTGTTTTAGTGGTTGTGTGATGCTGGTTTGTTTTTGTTTTGATGTCAGTTACAGACGGTGTGGTAGGTTAGCGTTTTAAAGCTTGTTTTAAGGTTGCTATACTTTCTTACTTGGGTTTATGCATTGTGATTTATTTGCCTTGTTTACGTGTGCGTTGGTTTTTGTTTTATATCAGCTTTTTACGTTTGGGTTTGCTTATGGTTGTTTTGTTATATGTAGGTTTACGTTTTGTTTAACTTTAAATTTGTGTTATTTGTTACAGTGTTTTGTTTTGGTTGACGGGTTTTAGAGGCACTTTTGCGGAGTTTTCGGGTTACCTGCGGGTTTCGCGTTGTATGTAGGGTTGATATAATATAGTGGGGATTAGGGTTTTATGGATAACTCCTGAAGGTCGAATTTGGGTGTTTTTGGGAGGGTTTTCGGGGGGTTTTGTGCGTGTTTTTGGGGTTTTTAGGTCTTTTGCGGAGTTTTAAGGTTTTCGAGGGTTTATGGGTTTGCTTTATGTTTAGTGATATTTGGTATTGTGCAGGTGTTTGTTTGGCAATTTTGTTTCGGGCGGGGTGGTCTGCAGGGTTTTGGGGAGGGTCCCATATAATATAGGTAAGATGTTCGGACTTTAGATTTGGGCTTGATTGAAGTTGTTTTATTTATAGTCTGTGTTTGTTGTTTCGTGGTAGGGCCTTGTTATGGAGATTGGTTTTGCTTACTTTTTAAGGGTTTGTTACTTTGTGTGTGGTTGTTACTGTTAAGTTTTGTGATTTCTAGATGTTTAATATGTGATGATATATTTCATTTTGAAGTGTTTGTAGGTTAGATAGATTGTGTTGTGTTGTGCATAGGTTGCATACTTGGATAGACATGTTGATATTGTGAGTTGTGATTTTGTTGTTGCATTTGGTTGATTGTGCTTTAATGGT
>JASAOA010001532.1:0-15197 GCA_030849815.1 Vickermania spadyakhi | reverse complement strand
GTCATGTGCAGTACTTGGATTTTCGGTGTTTCCGGGATTTGAGGTTATACTTATATGTGAATGTTGTTTTGTTTTTTTTCTTGCTTTCGGGAGGTTTGTGTGTAGGGATGAGTGGTTAGCTGTTAGTGGTTGTTTTAATGTTGCATGTTCATACTGGCTTTCGGAACTCGGTATTTTTAGTTCGTGGGTTTAGATTTGGTTGTACAGTTTGACGCTATTGCATGCTTTTAGATTTATAGTTCTGCGCATAGGTGTTAGTTTATTTTGTGGGTAGTTGTACTTCTTATTTTGCTTGTGGCTATGGGTTATTTAAACTGTTGTTCCTGGTGTTTTGTTTGTGTTTTGTTTGGCATTTGTTATTTGTTTTTAGTGACGGTTAGCTTGCTAGTTTTTAGGTTACAGTGGAATTTGTTGGGCACTTTGTTTTGCTTATGGTGGGGTAGGATGTTGACTGTGTGTAGGGTGTATATTGTTCTAGGGTTTTGTTGATAGTTTAAGGTTGGATACCGTAGTTTTGGGTGCTCTGTAGTGAGGTTACTCGTATAAGGATAGGTTGTAAGGAGTTGCGTTACATCCCTCCTTGTAGGTAGATGGAATTTGCTCTGCTTGGTCCTGCGTTTGTTGAAATGTTTTATAGTTTAGGTACGGTTTAAGTTTATATTTAAGTTTGGTAACTTGTTACGTGTATTTAATAGCTTGGTTGCACTTTAGCTTGGGGTCGGGTGTAGATTGTAGGTTGGTTTGCGAGGGTTGTATTAGCTTATAGGCTGAAACGTTGGGTGTTGAGTTGTACGTGTTTTGTTACGTGGTAAATTATGGGCATTAACGTGTTCCGTTCGGTTTTGTGATTGACGCCGGATGTTCATAGTTTAGGTTTGGGTTAATGTTAGTTAACTTGCGATAGCGCTTTATTGAAGTGTGTATATTCGGGGTGTGTACGAGGTTTACCTTGGCTTTTAATATGGTTTAGGAGCCGTCGTTTTTATGGTGAGGTAGTAGGTTGTGATTTTGATTTATATACTTACCGATATTAAATTGGATGTGGTTGCTTGGTAGTGGAATTGTCTACATGGTGTTTTCCATTTTTGTGTTTTCAGGTTGCCTGTTGAGGTGTTGCAAATGTGTACTACAGAGGGTTGGTTTTTGCGGGGTTTATTATTAGGGTGGTTTGTTATGCTTGGTGAAATGTTGTTGCGCTGTAGATTAGATGTGTTATGATGCTTCATAGTTTGTGGATAGTTGGGTAATTTACGGAATTATTTTACTAGATTCACATTTGGGCTGCGTTTGCATATGCTTTTGAGTTGACTGCTGGGTTTCATGTTGACGTTTTAGCTTGTTGTTACATGTTGGGTAGAGTGTACCTACAGACATTGTTGTTTGCGAGTGTTTTTGTGTGGTATTTGCATGTTGGGTGGTAGGTTGCTGTTCCCGTATGGTAGCCTGTTGAAGTTGCTCTGTAGGTTCTATGTAGTTGGGGTTTAGAGTATTTGATGTTGTTTGTTCTACATGCGGGTTGTTTGTGTGGTAGCATCTTGAAGTTTTGTTTGTTGGGATTATGTGGTTGTGTTGGGGTTTGATTTGGTAATTAAGCATTGTAGTGTTTGCGATTTACTTAGAAGTTAATGTAGTTTGTTGTAGGTTATAGAACGAGTTTAACGTTTTTGGGTTTGTTTTAAAGTTAAAGTGTCTGTTTTGGTAGTTTGCATGTGAGTTATATTCATAACCGTTTTAAGTATGTTGTTATGTATCCTAAACCTTGTGTGTTATTATTGTAGGGGTTATGTCAGAGAGGTGTTGTTGTTTAGTAATCATTTACTTGCTTAGTTTGCTTTTGTAAGGTTTAGATTTAATGGTCGGATACTTTAGCGTGTAGATTATGTCCTGTTTTTGTTTTGTGTAATTAGTGCTTTAGGTTGTTGTGTTGACATAGTAGTTATGCTTTGGTTTGAGGTGTAGAGCTCGTTTAGAGTTTTATGGGTGTGCTGATAGGTTGTATATGGTGGTGTCGTTGTTTTAGGTTTAGTATTACTTTTAAAGTTGGAGTATGGTTGGTTGAGGTTCTTTAATGCAAACAAAATGCGTACTATGTTGTACTAGTGTTGGTATGATAACTTTATGTAGATTTGTAATATTGTTTGGCTTGATTTTATGTTATTTGATATTACTTTGAGTTTATGATATCTGTTATTGGTTTAGAGTTGTGTTTTATTGGTGATGTTAAGGTTTGCTTTTTGATTAAAGTTTGCGATCTATACCTTCAAGTGTTTAGTTTTAGAAGTATAGCATTGGAGTACTTTGAAATGCTTAGATTAAGTTTAGTGTAGTTTACATGTTTGTATGTAGTTTTATTGTATTTTGGGCAATACTAATGTGTGTCGCGTGCAGATTTGTATTGGATGAGGTAGATTGGATATTTTAGGTTTTGTGTGATTATATTGTTTTGGATTGTTGTATGGATTGTGGTTTTGTTTTGTGGTTTGTGTACTTGACCGTGGGTTGCAGATTTGATTGGCAGACTGTTTGGTTTTTGCGTTAGAACCGGTTTCAGTTAGTAGTTTCTGCTTGCTGTGAGTTTTGTTTTGGTGCTGTTATTCAATATGTTGCGAATTTTGGTCGGTGGTTGTGATGTTTATTTAATTGTTTATTATAGTATTTTGTGGGTTATTTTTGTGGCTTTTATTTAAGTTTTGCGTACTGAGTGCTGATGTTTTGTTCGGTTTTGTTGGGCAGTTGTTTTTATTTTATGGTTTGTTTGTAAACTTGTGTTATTGCGTACATTCTGAGGTTTTCGTCTGGCGTAGGATTAGTATGTTGTTAATATGTTTACTTTCGTGGTTGCTGTAGTTTGTGGTTTAATTTACTATTGTTTTATGATTGGTTGGCAGAATTGTTATTTGTGTTGAGTGCTTTAGACTATGTGTTAGTTAGCTTTAGAGTTTTGTATAATTTGTAATATTTCTTTCGTTTATTTTTATATGTGTTATTACTAGTGGTGGTTATGTATCGGTATTTGCGTGGTTTTATAGTTTTACGTTAATGTTTGTTTGTTTATTAGGGCTTTATTGTACTTTACATTGCAATGCTTGTGTTTTGGGTTTGGTTGTTAAATTGTTGTTTTGTGTTGATGTTTGTTTGTGGCCTTTAATGACGTAGGTTTATTTGTGTGCGAGCTGCATTTTAGTGGTGGTTTTTGCAGTGTTTACGGGTGGGAGTGGTCGTGTTACGCGCTTGTTAGGTTTTAGAGTGTTTTGTGTGTAGGTATAGGTTGTTGTGATTGTTGTTAAATTTAAGGTGCATTCTCTGTAACTACAGCTTTTCGCTTTGGTGTAGAGCTGACATAATATAAGGTACTGTTATTATTGAATTTTAAGCTTTTGGGCACATTTGTAGGTGTTTGCGCCGGGTTTAGGGTTGGCAATAGTTAGTGTTACTTACAGTGGTTGGTTTGGTTTGAAATGTTTACATGTAGGATTGGACGTGTTCCGAACTTGTTAGGTTTTAGCATGTGATATGTGTAGGATTAGCATTGCTGCGATGGTTTTTGTTGGTTCTAAGAGTAGATTCTACTGTGAACTTCAGCTTTTCGCTTTGATGTAGGGTTGATATAATATAAGGTAAATGTTGTTATTGGCTTGAAGCTTTTGGGCATATTTGTAGGTGTTTGTACTGAATTTAGGTTTCGATATAGTTAGTTCTGCTTGGGTAGGTTGGTGCTACATGGGTATTTGAGGTACTTTACGCGGTGTTGAGGGTTTTATGGTCGTATGACTAGATGTGGTTTGTAGGTGTATTTCGGGTCTGTAGGTTGGAACTGTTAATTGTTAATTAACCATGCTGCGATTGGGATTTGAGTTGGATTGGGGTTTACGACGGGGGTGTGTGCTTGTGTTAACTGGTAGTTTAGTTGCGTATACCTAATAGGGAGGATTGATATTTTAAGAGATTTCGCATTGCTTGTTTGGGTAAAGATTAGTTTGGTTTTTAAGGGATTGCTATTAAGTTAGTTTGTTTTGTTTGTTTTGTTGGATGTTGGTTATGTTTTGTTGGGTTTCAGGTTTGTGTAGGATGTATTTTATAAATGTACTTTTTATTTGGGGTTTGGTAGCACAGTGCTGCTTGTGGATGTGTTGTTTTTGTTACTTGTTGGTAAGTAGTTATTGCACTCGCAGATTATTTTAGGTTGTTTAGGTTTTTGTTTTTATTATATTGTAGACCTAAGATGGGTTTGGAGTTGTTGGTTTTCGTTTCGTTGTTAGTGTGGTTTTATTGTAAATGATTGATATGGATTTTGGTGGATTGGTATGTTTACTTTTCAGGTTTGGGGTTTTGTTAGGAGTTAGTGTTTTTACTGGTTTTGTACTGTGTTGTTAGATATATGTAGGAAGGGCTTTTATTTATGATTAGTCTTGAAGGTTTGACGTCATTTATTACCACGAGGTATGGGGTATTGCTTTTAGGTTTTTATTTGGGCTTTTATTACAGCCTGGGGTGTGTGGTATTAACGGTTTAATTTGTGGATTTGTGGATATGTTGCGTTTTGCGTTGATGCTACGGAGGGGTTTGTTTGACGTTGTTGCTATTACCTGTTTAAGTTTGGCGGATACTTGTTATGTTATTTGTTTTGATACAGGTTGGGTTTAGTTTTGTGTCATATTGTCAGGTTAAGGGCAAGTGATGTTGTGTTGTGTTTTACACCTCTGTGAAATAGAATTATAGAGTTTGGTTTGCAGTCTTTGCGGATTTTGTTACACTGGTAAATTAGGTTTTATTGACGTTTGATTACTTTATGTTTGGGAGTTCTGCCGCTTGCAATTTGTTTGGCTTAGATTATACAAGGTGCTTGAGGGTTTAGGTTGTTTCTTGAGTTTGCTTTTATGGTAAGTTGTTTTTGTATTACACACTTTGTTTATATAGTTATAAATATAGTTAGTTTTGATAGGCTTTGTGGATTTACAGTGTTAGCGATTTGTGTGGTGTTTATTTGCGTTTTGTTTTGTTCCTGTAGAGATTGCTGGAAGGGAGTTTTAAGTTGTTGTTTTAGTGCTTAAACTTGCATGTATGTGGTTGTTTGCTAGCTTTGTGAGTTGATTTGTTAGGATTTAAATTTAAGGTTTTTATAATTTGTATGTTTGGAGTTTACACGGATTTAGTTTGTTTTGGGTTGGTGTTGACGCATGTTTGCTTTGTTTTTGTGGTGCGGTTTGGGTGTTAGGAGTGTGTTTGTATGCTATGTTTTAGTGTTTTAACTTGGGTGTATTATGTGGTGCAGTATGAATAGGTTTGTTTTACACACGGTTAAGGTTTACCTAGTTTGCTTGTTTGACTAATAGATATCGTTTTGTTTGGGTTGCATGTAGTGTTGGTTGTTGTTTTTGTGTATTTTCGTTGGTGGAATTGTTTTGTACAGTGCCGTGCAAGATGCAGCCTCGGCATTAGCTTGTGTTTGCGTTGTGGGTTGCGCGTTTGTTTGTACTTGTAAGGTTTCTTTGGGTTTGGAGTTTCGCTGGTTTATTATTTGTATATTGTGTTTCGATGTTTGGATAGATTGTAAATGTAGCACGGTTAATGGCTTTACACTTTGAGAGTTTGTGGAGATGTTGTTTTTTATTTGGTTTCGGATACTGGTTTGTTTGTTTTTGAGTTTTGCATGTTGTTTATAGAGTGAGGCTGTTTATGCATAGTTTGGGTGTACTATTTGCATAACATGGATTGTGGGCGAATTTTGCTTGTAGACTTTCTTTGAGGGTTGTTTTATTGTTTTTATTATGTATGTGTTTTTTATACTTGTGTATTAATATGTTAGTATCGTGTGGATTTACATTTAACGTGTATTCATAGATTTGTAATATTTTAGCTTTATATTTTGTATTTGTTGATTATTACTTTTTGCTATGATGTGTTATCGTGGTTGCTTTTAGTTGTGTTAGTTTGATTTACAGTTGTATGGTAACTTTCATTATCGGTTTTGTGTTGTTGCTTGTGGAATTGGGGGTATGTTGTTTGATGAGGTTTGGCGATTAATACCTTTACCTGGCAGATTGATTAAGGTTGGATTTTGTTGTTGCGGTTTGCATATTTGTATTTGTGGTGTGTTGATTAAATATGCAGTCGGGATTTGCCATGGACGTGTTGGGTAGGTGTTTACTCTGGTGGTTTCAGACTATAATAAAATGGTTTACGATGGCATTTAGGTTAAAGGTTTGTGGGTTGTTTTGTTTTTGATTTTTAGGATAGGATGCAGCTGGGGGTTTGGTTTGGTAGGTGACTTGTTTGCTAATGATTTGATGTACTCTGCATAGAACTTAACTATTGTGGTGTTGTTTTGTGGTTGGTATGTTTGTTACTTAGATGTTCTTACGGGTTTACTTTATGTTTAATGTGTGTTTGCTGAGATTGTTTGTTTGATTGTGTTACGTTACGTCGTTTCCATGGCTAATTATGATTTGGTTTGTTGGGTAGTTTTATTCTGCAACCTTATAGGTTTTTGGTTTTACGGGGTTGGTTAGTGTTTGTGTTATTTAGTTACGTGTATTATTCCACAATTTAATTTTCCTATCAGTAGGTTATTTCCTGTTGTGCTTGCACTCGCCTGCTGCTGTGGTGGATGTTAGGTGTTTACAGCAGACTTGTTTTTGTTTGGGTTTTGTGATTTGACGGGGTATGTATTTGCCGTAGGTGGGGTTTGTGGATTGTTTTGTAATGCGTGTGGTGATTTGATGAATTTATTGTATATGTGCTTGTATTTGTTGCATTTAAGAATTTATTTTATACTATGATTCCACTACAGTGTTGGTGGATTTGTTTAAATGTCTATGGTTTTATTGTTTTGGTTTACTTATAGTGTATTTAAATACTTATTTGAGTTAGGTTTAAAATGCAATGGTAAGCTTCATTTCGGTTGCTAGTTGACTTGGTGGTTTTGTTTGTGAGAGTTGGTTGTGTGGTTGGGTTTGGTATTTGGTTTCTATGCAGGAGGTTTGCAATTTTATTTTGTTTGTTGGTTTTGGGTGTTTTGGTGCTAGCTGTTTAGGACTTTGTGTATTGAGGTTTGTTATTTTATTTTTACTTCTTCTACTTGCATAATTAATGTTGTATCGGATAGAGGTTTTTGTTAGTTGTTGAGTGTTTGTTTGCGTGTGGCTTTTGTGGACCTTGTATGTGGGTAGTTGTGCGTAGTTTTGGGAGTTTAGTTCGTTTGGATTATGTGATCTATTTTGGGTGTTTTCCGGGTTTTTGGGTAAACTGCAGCATTTGCGGCGCGTGTAGGGTTGATATAATATAGTAGTTTGCTGTATATTGGGTATTTTGGGCTTTATGTGGATTTTGGGTAGTATGGTCTTTTGTGTGCTTTTTGTGAACTGGGTTATTTCATGGGTAATTTCGGAGGTTCAGAGACCTTTGGGTTTTGCTCTAAGTTGGGGCGTTTTCAGGGTTTTCGGGCTAAACTATGGTTTCTGTGTTGCATGTAGGGTTGATATAATATAGTAGTTTGCTGTATATTGGATATTTTGGTTTTATGGTGGATTTTGGGTTTGTACGGTATTTTGTGTTCCTTTTGTAAGTTGGGTATTGCATGGGTAATTTCGGTGGTTCGGAGGCTTTTGGGTTTTGTATTCTAAGTTGGAGTGTTTCAGGGTTTTCGGCCTAAACTCCGGTTGCTGTGTTGCACGTAGGTTGTACAATATAGGAGTTGCTGTATGTTATATTGTGGATTTCGTTTGGATTTTGTGGTGTAAGGTCCTTTTAATTTTGAATTTGTGGAGGATAGCTTCAAGACATTGTTTGGGTACTGATTTGTGTATCATATGGTTGGGTTTGCTACATTGTTGGTGGAATGCTTTGGTGTGGATTTGTTTTAGTTGTTTTGGTTAACATGTATTTGTAGATTTGGTATGTGTACGTAATTTAGTTGATTGTATTAGTAGGTAATGTTTTAGTGGTTTATTTTGATGTTCGTAATGTTAGGTTTGTAGGATTCGTTATTTACTTTTGGGTGGGTATTCAACATGGTAAGGTTTGTATTTTATGTGTGCATTGAACGTTTATTTTCACCTCAGATTTTAGGATTGTGTTATGGTAGCTCTGTACATTATATTTCAGAGTTACAGATCGTTTAAATACTACTACTGTAAGGATGTAGGTTTATTACTTTGCGTTTAGATGTGGTGGCATTATATTGTATGTTTGTTTTTTAGGGAGATGTTTATGCTGTGGTTTTAGGTAGGGTGTATTGGGCTAAGGTTTGGGTTTTGTTTATAGGTTAGTTTAAGTTAGGAGATGTGTTGTTTATCGATTTTATACCCGATGGTTAGATGTTTTTGGGTAGATAGCCGTTTACATGTAGGTTTGCGGATTTGCTAGGTTAGTTATAGTTTATAGAATGTGTTTTAAAAATACGTTTGGGAATTTGCTGTGTACGCTTACATTTTTAGGATTTTGACTATAGGTTTTGTTTTAGGTTTTGGGTTTTTGGTTTTGATTTAGGTAATGGTTGTATAATGTTTACTACTTAGGTTTAGTTACATGTGTTAGTTTGGGGTAGGCATGGGTAGGGTTTTGTATTCTTAGTTGAATTAGTTGTATTAGACATATTGGGGATTGCTTAGGGTTGCTGATGGACTTAGGTTTGTAGTTGTATAGGTTGTACGCTTAGAATTTTGTACTTTCGGTTAATTTGGTAATGGCGTGTTCTTTGCGTGTGAACCTTGTGGTAGATTTAAAATTTAGGAATTGAGTATTGTAAATTTAAATGTAAGGTTTTGATTTTATGTTGATTTTTGTTGGTTGAGGTTTGTATACGCTCTGGATTTTATGTGTTGGATGTATTATTTACTTATCTTTGGTGGGGTTGTGGGCGCAGGATGTTGTGTTTAAGATGTGCATATAGATTTGAATTGTAATATTTATTTGCTTTTCTTTGTTTTTGATACATTATTACTTTATAGCTGATTGATATCTGTTGGGGATTTGTAGTTTGTATACTTGATTTTGGACTGTGCGTGTTTGTTGTGCGTTTTGTTAGGACTTTCTTATATTGTGTTAGGAGAGTTTGTAGACTTGTTGCGGTAATTTTTAGGTTTGGGTGTTTACGGTTTGGGTTTTTAATATGTTTATTAGTTTATTGTTTGGTTTAAAGCGTTTGTTACGTTTACCTTGATGTATGGTTGCGTGTAGTGGTGTGTGTAATAGGTTTATGATTGTATAACTGTTTTAGTTCGATATTTAAGGTTTTGGGCGGCCGGATGTCTGGGTTTAACGTTGCAAATATTCAGGTATGTTGTTTTGGATGTCGTTAGTATGTTTTGACTTGGATATTTGGTTTTATTGGTGTTTTTATTTGTTGTAGGCAACGTGTTTGCAAGGTTTTTTAGTTGGGTAGATGGGGTATGAGTGGCTTGTCAGGTTGCTGCATTGTTTTGCGTATTTGTTTTAGTTTTATGGCGTTAGATGTACTTGCATATAGTTGTGTTATGTATTTACTTTTGTGATTCTTTATTAGTGTATATATTTATTGTGCGAACTTTTATATGATTTGTAATAGTTAATATGATTTTATAGTTTTGTTATTACTTTGCGTCATATGATACATTTATAAGAAGTGGGAGTGTTACGGTAGCGGGCTGCATTGTTTCTGTGTATTTTGGAGTGTGTGTTATGTGGGTTCATGTTGTATTCTGTTGTTTAGCTTGGCACTCTAATTTTTACCTGTTAAGTTTGTGTTATTTAGATAGAAGTTTTAACATGTATTTATAGTTAACTGTGAGCAGTTACTTTTAGTTTGCGAGGCTTTGTTAGGTGGTTCGAATTGTGTTGTGCTCGGTTTATGAGATGTTGTGTAGTTGTTTAGTTTTGCCACACAGAATTGTACTACTTGCTATTTTACTTGGTTTTAATGTTTGTTACTTGTTTATAGATTTCATGCGCTGCCGGGTTGTTGTGGGTATCTTATTATTAGATAGGACTGGATATGCGTTGGGGTTTGATTGTTTTAGGGTTAGTATTTGGGAGTTTACTACTTTCATGGTTATAGTTTGACTAATTGTGATTGATTGCGTTATTTTAGTTTCCTTTTGGGATTGGTGTGGTTAGAGCATTTGTGAGGCATGCACAGTTTTTGGCTGGTTGTATAGGTTTTGTATAACATATTTTACGTTGTTTGCATTATTATTTGGTTGGGTTTTAGCATGTGGTATGTTGATTTTGCTTTGTTTCTGTTGTGATGTTTTATGGGTTTCACGCGCATGGGGTTGTATAATTAAGCTATCTGTTTATTTACATTTGGGGTTTTGGGTTTTGTGGGTTTATTAGACGTTATGGTAGTTAATTGCTTGTTGTTTTATTTTATTTTAATGCCATAGTTTTGTGGGCTACTAGTTTTTAGATTATTGGTTGGTGTTATTTTGGGTTTCGGTATGGTCGCTGGGTGTGTTACAGTGATAGTTTACTTTACGGTTAACTTCGTAGTTTGTGATTTGAGCTTCGTTTTTAGTTTGAGTGGATTCTGCAATTGTGATATTTTAGTGTTTGGTTGTTTTACGTAGTATTTAATGTTTACGTTTGGGTTGTAATTGTAGTTTAGAGGAGTTGTTTTGGAGTTATAACTTGCAGGTTGAGATTTAGCTAATTATTGGATTGTTTGGATTCGATTTTGGGTTTCCACGTTGTTGTAGGAGTGAGTTTTGGTTTTAGAGGATTAGTTTTACTATCGTTTGTAGCTTATAGGCAGAGTGCGTTTTGTGGGTTGTTTTGACGGGGTACCTTATGGAGTTGGGTTACTCGGCATTTCCTGGGGATTTGGTGTGTTAGTTAACTGCATAATTTTGGGTTTGTAGTATATCGTATTTACTAGATGCTTCGTTTTGTTCTTTATTATACTTCTTTCTTTTGGATGGTTGTTTTGCCTATTGGTTAAGGTTTCTGTTATGGAGTTGTGTGTACTTGATTTTTACTTTATTGTAGGTTTTGATTGTGTACACTTTGTGTTTTGGGTTGTATTTTGCATTTGTGGGTTTGTGACTCGCTGGGATTGGTTTATTGTTAGTATGTTTATTGGTTTGCTGTAGGTTCTATTGTGCTACACAGGGGGATTGGTTTACGGGTTTGATTGTGGTAGGTTGCAAGGGCTAACTGCCGAATTTATGCCCTGTGGAGGGTTGATATAATATAGTAGTTATATTGTAGGTATAGGTTTCTGGGTTTTTAGTAGATTTGGTATTGGACTGATATTGTCTATATTATAGGTTTTTGGTTTCCTGCAGGTATGTATGAGTCGTTTATGTACAACTTGAACACTTTATATACTGAGATTTTTGCCTTGTGGGTTTTTGGGTTGGGTAGGGGTAAGTTGTGTTTTGCTTATGGTATCCGCAACTACCCAGGGAGGTTGTGTTGACGGGTTTTGCTTTGGACAGATTGGTTAGTATCTCGTCTGGGAGGGCTTTGGGGAATCTGCATATTTTCGACTTTGTATTTACTTTGGCGTGCGTATGGTTATGACGTTACAGATTTGAGAAGTACAGGTAAATGCAGGTTTTTAGCACGAAGGGTTTGGGGTATGCGTCGTACATGTTTTTTAGTAGTGAGTTGATGGTTGTTTTATATATGTTGTTTTATATTATGCGACTATGTAGGTTTGTATTTGTGGTATTTTTGTGCTTGGGTTTTGAACTTATTTGATGTAGATTTTATTAACGTTGGTAGGTTTATGGTTGTTCTTTTACTTCGTAGTATTTTATTTATTTAGTGTATGGTCTTTGTGATACGAGATTTTAAGTTTTTGGGATAGGCTTTATAGCTAGAGTGTTTTAAGTTTTTAATTTGGATTTAGACTTATATATGTACTAAGTGTATAGGATTTGCGCTAATAACTAAGTTTGGAGGATGTTCAAGGTTTGGTTTGCAGTTTAGGTTTTAGAGTGTGTTACCTTGGGGTTTCAAGTTTCTAAGTTATTTAAATTTAATAAAAAGATTACATGTAAGCTTGCGAGGTTTGGAGGTTACTTCTAGGTGCATTATGTTTTGTAATATTTCTACTTTTATTTCTTTGGTTTGTATTGATTATTACTTTGCGTTGTGTATTTACTTATAGACTTGATTGTTAAGGCTATAGTGGTTTTGGGTTGTTATAAGTATACTTACATGGATGTAGTGTTGTTGGGTTTGTTGGGCGTGATACTTGTTTGATATCTTTAATGGTTAAAAAGACTTTTACGTTGCGTTGCGAGTTGTTTCGAGTGGTTTTGTGTAGGTTGGTTTTGGGCAGGAGTTTTGTCTCTTGTTTACTGACGTACGCTTCAAATTTTGTATAGTGTATTAGTTTGGGGTTATAATTGGATTTGTTGTTGTGACATAGGTTGTGACTTCGAGCGTTGGTTTGGTTAGGGTACTTTGGTTTTGGGGGATTTTGTGTTTTAGTTTGGTGTATTCAGGTTGTGCTGTGTGCATTTTAAAGGTTATTTGCGTAGACTTTAGCGTTTGTAGTTTGGGTGCTTTATAGGCTTTACCAGGACCTTGTTTCTTGTACTTTACGTGTGTCGAATTGTTTTGTGTACTGAATTAGCTGTGGGGATGTTGGCATTTTGTTATTTTGGTGTGCGTTTCAATTTCATAACTTTGTATGTATTAGGACTTCCGGGTTTAATTTTAAAGTTTGTGGAACTATGTATTTGCATGTTTTTGAAATGACTGCAGACTGACATTTGTTTTGTAATTTATTAATTGTAGGTACTTATGCTTTATTAGCATTGTATAGTAGGCATGTGGTGTGTTGGTTTTGTAGGTTTTGTTGCCGGCTGATTAAGGTTTGTGAATATTGTATGATTACCTAGATTTTGTATGTTTAAAGTTGCTTCAGTTTGTGGATTTTGGTTAGATGTATTCTGTATGTAGGGTTTAAAATAGATTGTGAACTTTAGGGTTTACGTTAGGGTTGGTATATTGCCGTATTTGCGTAGACTATAGGATTGTAATATTGACACTTATTAGTTTATAGTTCGTGGTATTGCTTTATAGTTTTATGTTGTGCGGTGTATCTGTGTAAATGCGTGTGTGTTTTGGTTTTTCATAGTATTTGTATGTTTGTGCTTTCTTTGTGATGGTGTTTTTGTGTTTGGGCACTTACAGCGATGTTTGTAGTCTGCGGTTTCCTGAATCTTTGAACTTGATGTTTGAAGTTTAGCTTTACTTAGGATGTATGTTAATTCTTGGTTTGTAGGTGAGTTAGTTATTTGTAGCAAGGGTGGGAGTCGTGTATTGGCAATTAGGATTGTATTGGTAGTGCTTATATTGTATTTGTTATGTTAAACTTTACATGGTTTGGGTTTGAGATTTTCTCGTGTATAGGTTTTGTGTTTACGGATAGTTACGAGGTTTTGCTTTATTTCTAGGTGTACATGTTGGTTCCTTAATGGTTTTGGGTTGAGGTGTTTTTGTGTTTTTGTAGTTGTAGGTTATTAGTTTGTGTGGTTTTTCGTGTAGTTGTTTTACTCCAGATTTTGCTTGGTATATAGCCGGCCTTCATGCTTGCTGTAGTGTTTGTTGTGTTATGTATTGCTTATTAGTTAAGTTGTTGATTGCTGTTGGTTTCCTGCAAGTTTGGCGCGATTATTGGTTTGTTTTGTGTTTTGAAATGCTTGTAGGATCTTTATATTAGTTGTAGGTTTGTGGGTTTTATAGGTACTTGTTAGGCGAACTGTGTTGTTTCCGTATTTCCGGGAGTTTGGTTGTTTAGATTTGCGCGGGTTATTCGCTTGTATATACGTGAGTAGATTGTGTATTAGGTGTGTTGCTGTAAACTTGTAATTTATGTTTAATTGTTTAATTTTTACTTATTTTGTTTATGGTGTGTATGGTATTCGGATAGATCTTGTAACTCTGTATGGGTTGTGGTATTTTGTTTATTTAGATTTGATTTTTGCTGGCATGATTGCTTGTGCGGCAATGGTTACAAATAGGATGTGCGTTGCTATGACTTTGGGTTTTGTGGATTTTAGCGGATTTTTGTGGTTGCGGACTGGGTTTCTAACGTTGTACCATGCATAGGTTGTTGTGTGTAGCTTGATATTGTTTAGTTTTTGTTTATGGGCTATGATTCTAGTGTTGGATTCTAGTAGTTAAGGTGTAGTTTGTAGGTTTTCGCTTTATTTGTTGAGGTTTTATTTACTATATTATGTAGGTGTGCGGCGCGGGGTTGGTAATTTTAGATGGATTTACGAGTTGTAGTGTTTGCTAGAGATTTGTGCTTGCGTGAGGGTTTTCATGGTTTGGGATTTAATACATTTAGTTCTGTATTGATTTGCTGGGTAAACGTTGCGTATTGTTTACGGTTTTAGTAGTAGGGTGTGCGCATGATTGTTTGTTTTATATTTGTTATTTCGGGTTGCCGCTAATTTACTTGTTAAGAGTTGTGTAAGGTTACTGACATGTAAATAGTTTTATGTTTTCCTTTCTTGGCTATATTTGGTAGTATGCATCTGTTGTACTTGTGTTTTTTAAAACATGCTTGCGGAGTTTGTGTGATTTGTGTTTGCTTTGTATTATGTGTTTATATTAGGACTATATTTAGGGGTTGTTGTGCTTATATAGCTGGTCGTTGTGTGTTGGATTTGTATACATTAAGTTGTACTGATAGGTTTATTTTGAAGTTGTTTCATAGTTTGCGTACGTTACCGCCGGTGTGTTAGGTTGGGTTGTTGTGATTGTTTGCTTTTATGTTTTCGGACGTGTGTGCTAGTTCTGTTGGATTACTTATATGTTCCCAAATTTGTGTGATGATACGAACTACACTTAGATGCAGGCGTTCCGTTCACGAGGATTGACAAGGATGCTTAAATCGCTATCTTTTAATATATGTTTTAGTGGCTGTATTTAGACAATTTCATGTATTGTGGGTTGTGCATTTAGATTGTTTTAGGTGGGAACTGCAGGTTTTGCGAGCTGTGTAGGGTTGATATAATATAGTAAAAGGTTATTTTTGGGTAATTACGGGTTTTAATGTATTTGTAGGTTTGGCGTAGATTTTGCTTTGGGAGGGTTGTTTTTCGAGTTTGTGCATATGGGTACTTTTGTGGTCACTTGTGTAGCCTGCATGGGTTGGCTAATGTGGCATTTTGCAGGGGTCATGTGCAGTACTTGGATTTTCGGTGTTTCCGGGATTTGAGGTTATACTTATATGTGAATGTTGTTTTGTTTTTTTT
>JASAOA010001531.1:0-15181 GCA_030849815.1 Vickermania spadyakhi | reverse complement strand
ACTGGAGTTTGTTAGGATTTGCGTGTGCGTTACTTTCAACTTGTAATGGGTTTAATTGTGGGTGACCAAATTTGGATTTTCGTTTCGTGGATTTGGGCGTTTTTGCTTGGATTTTATGGTTAGAGTTGTGCTGCGCAGGTGTTTGTGTGTTTTGTTACATGGGTTGATTGGTAACACGGTTGTGATTTATGCTTATAGTTTGCTGGTTGTGGTTTACAGTATAGTTTAAAGTTGCCTTGATATTTAGGATAGGTTATGCATTTGAATGTCTATGTGATTTGCGCTAAAGGTTTGTGGTATTATATATGGATACATTTATTTTAATTTGATTTTAATAGCATAGAATTTAATATACTGTTTTATTATTACTTTGATAAGGTATGATATAAGTGAAGCATTGTTGTGTTGTGTGCATCATACTTGTGTTGTTTGTTGCGTTGTGATGTAGATTTAAAGTAGGATTTAGTTTACTTTGTTTGGGTTTGGTGGACACTTGTACTTAATGGTTTAGGTTTGGGCTGTGTTTGTTATTTGTCATACTTATAGAATTGTAGATGTATATATTTATGTTGTGTTTTATGTTACGGTGGGCTTTAAATATTTTGGTGCACCACGCGTTTTGTTTCGTTTAAGTTTTGGTTTACAACATAGTTTAATTATGTTGTTTCCTGTCGGTTTGTGTTTTGTGTTGCGGTAGGGGGTGTGTTCATGGGTGTGGTTTATTGTGTTGCTTACGCGTGTTCGTGGGGTGGGTTATATTCTTTATTGTTCTGTTATAGGATGGTATTAGTTTTGGGTTTGCGTTTGACTAAACATTCTATTTAAATTTATGGACGTATCTTTACTTAGTTTGGCTGTAGCATAGTTGTTATGTTTGCGGAACTGTTTATTATGGATTGATGGATTAGTATGTGGTTTAGATACTAGTACATTGGAGTTATTTTATAGTTAAATGCGGTGGGGTTGTTTTGGAGTTGCATATGCGCTTTACTTGTTGTGTATATAGGTTTCATTATTTGCCTACGTAGCTTGTTGTTTTGTGATAGCTTGCGTATTGACAGGTTTGATTAACTGCTAAACTTGCAATATAATCCTAATAAACTGAATTATGTTAGTGTTGTTATTACTTTATATAGATGGTTAACGTATAGTTGGTTGTGCATATGTTTTGTGGTATAGTGGTGAACCATTTTGTGTACGTTTACGTGTACATATATTGGTTATCTGCGGGATTTGTGTATAGTTTTCGGGTTTGTGTGTAGATATACTTGCTTAGTTTATTTATTGTTGTGCAGATGTTATTTTATGCTTACTGACATTCTTTTCTTTGTGTTTTCATGTGCTTGTATTATACTTGGATGTTTTTTTGGGGTGCGTTGTATTTGGGTGGGTGAAATTAAAGTACTGTATTAATGTTGCTTGGTTTGGTTGTTATGTTTGCTGGAGCTTGTGTTTTTTACAGGCTTCTATATATTTGAAGAGTTGCGTTTGTTTTACGGTGTGTGGTTAGTAATTGTTGTGTAGGTTTTTAGAGTTTTATAGTTTATAGAATATTATTAGTTGGTTTGTTGCTATTGTATTGTATAGCATGGTTGATGTATATTTGTCTTTGTAGGTGTAGTATTGTCTGAATGATTGGTTTGTAGGATGAATTTGTTATGGTATTAAACGTGCTTACTTGTTTGTGAATTGTTAATGTGCTTGTAGTTTTAGATTGAGGTTTTGTTGGTTATGTAGGTGTAGCGTTAGGCATGTTGCGTTTGTGTAGGTTTCGTATTTTATTTTACTGGATTAGTTGGTTGTAATAATGTTTGTTAACTATTTTAGATGCTTTGTTATTACTTACTTACATAGAATGAGCGTGCGTTTTCGGTATTCTTTTAATTGTGCCGTTGAATTTGCTTTGGTTTTGATGTTTGGATTGGATTGTGGTTTGTCTTTGCTTTTGATAATTGTGATATTAATATGTGTGTATGGGTTGGCTTAAGAGTTTTTATTTTTACCTTTTTGTTCATAGTATTGTAGGGAATATTTATTGCTGTTATTTTGTTGTTTCCTTTGTGGACATACAGTTAATTTCTTTGTTTGCGTTGGCGAGTGGTTTTAGTGCTTTGTTTTTATGCGTATTTTTAAGGTTTTGTGGCTAGTGTTTTATATGGATATGAGTGCTGGTTCAGGATTAACTTTGAGCTTGTGAGCGTTGTTGGTTTGTTATATTTGTTATTACATGTTATTTGTATTTCACACATCTTGATGTAGATGTCACAATTGACCTGTTTCGGTTGGATTATTTGGATTTATGGTTGTTTGGGGAGTTTGTTTTGAGCTGCTTAGATGCTTTTGGGTGCACACGTTTGGACAGGTCTGTGGATGTATGGTGTTGTCATATATGTGTGTTTGGTTTGGGTGGTTGTAGGCTTCACAGCTTGTTTGGTTTTGTGGGTCTTATGGTTGGTGTGTAGTTTACTGCGGTTGGTTTGTAGTTTATAAGGGTTTGCTCGTCGTGACAGCTGTGTTTGTGATTTTGGTTTGCGCGAATTTCTTTTTAAGGCTTATACTTTTTGGTGTTCCAGAGTTATGCATGATTTTGAGGTTTGCACAAACTGCGGATTCTTAGACTTTGTGGAAGTGATATAATATACGTACTTTGCGGGTTTGGGTTTAGGTTGGTTTAGTGTGGGTTTAGTGTTTGCTGATGTCCTTGTGTTTTAGGGTTTGTAGTAGGTCCAATTTAGGGTCTCCGCCAAACTGCGGATATTTGGGTTGGTGTAGGGTTGATATAATATACATGCTTTGTGGTTTTGGGGTAGGTTATTTAGGCTAATTTTGGTGATTTTTGGGGTTTATTGTGCTTTAGGGTGGTTTACAGTAGGTACAATTGCAAGAATTCGGTAAACTGCGGATTTTGGTGTAGGTTTGTTGCGATATAGGAGCCTGCATATTTTAGCGTTTTTGGATTTTCTGTGGGCGGATGGGTATAGTTGGTAATATGATTGTTGAGGGTCACTAGTTTTGTGTTTTGGACTGGTTTTGTGCGGGAAGGTATTTTGTAAGATTTGGGGAATGTATTTTGTGATAGCACACTTGTTTGTTGGGTAGGTGTGTGGGTTTGGATTTAGGTGGGTTTTGCAACGTATTTGTGGTTGGTAGTAGGTTTACTTTCATGGAGATTGGATTCCATGCTGTGTTGTGTAGTTGGTAGTTTGGGTTTGGGTTGCATTGATGTTTAAGATGCTTACATGGTTACAACCTAGTTAGGGTGTGTAGCCACGTTCGGTTTTCGTTGTTTAGGTTTGTGCACATTCTAGAATGGTGTGTAGTTGCTTTATGGGTTTATTTGTGCATGTTTGGTTGTTACTTATATTTTGTTCATTTATTTTATAGTAGTAGTTTTGTTATTTATGTTTTTGAGGGTTTGTGATTTGTTGAATATACTTAGTTTGTTTATAGTATTGTATTTGTGGATGTGTGGTTGGATAGTTGTGTTGAGTTGTCATTTAGGATGTTAATTGGAGTGTGAGTTGTTTTGTTAGTTGTTTTCTTCGATTTGTGTTTTTGTAGACAGAACAGGTAGGAGCTTGGTTTTAGATGTTTTGTTTCTGTGATTTAGTGGTTGGGTATGACTGATTTTATTGTTTGATTTTGTTTTGCTTTTCTGGTAGGTTTGTAATAATGTAAATATTAGTCTGTGTGTTTTGTTATTACTGTGATTTGTACGATAGGCTTTGAAGTTGAGTTGCTTTTTGTATAATAAAGTTAAGTTGGGTTTTGTTTGGATGGCTAGGCAGTTGTGGAGGATTTACTTGTCTGTAGATAGGTTGTTAATCTTTTGGTTTTGTTGCTTGCGTTTTTGGGTTTGGATTGCTATCTTGATATGTTAAATAGATTGTATGTGGTTTGGGGTATGGGATGCTCGGGGTTTGCGTATAGTTTGGTTTGGTTTGTGGAGTTTTGCGTAATTGTCTCTAGTAGTGCTATTTTTGTGAGTTGCGTTTGCTATGGTATG
Organism: Vickermania spadyakhi; assembly: GCA_030849815.1. Taxonomy (NCBI): domain Eukaryota; phylum Euglenozoa; class Kinetoplastea; order Trypanosomatida; family Trypanosomatidae; genus Vickermania; species Vickermania spadyakhi. The sequence continues at coordinate 11,175 of JASAOA010001531.1, read as the reverse complement.
TAATTATGTACTTAGTTTTATTTTGTAAATTTGCTATTTTGTTAGGCGTGTTATGTGTTTTGTGATGTATTGTGGGATTGGTGGTAGGCACGCCGCATTTGTATTTAATTTATTATGGTTATTGTATTTGGACTTGCCTGTAGACGGGATTAGTTGTTTGGATTTTGGGTGGGGCAGGTGGCTTACGTGGTTTTGGGATTGTTTCTTGTCATATGGGTAGTTGTATGATAGGATTTGTTGGTGGGGTGTTATTTGCTTGCTTTTGGTGTGTTGATTCTTGCTTTGAACTTTGGTTTGGTTGTGTATTGATAATTGGTTTTAGACTTTGATTGCATGTGATGGTTGTATAGTTGCAATTTGGATGCTGCGTGGGTGTGGTTTTATATATATGGTTTGTTTTACATATTTTATTTGTCTTTGCTATAGGTTACTTGTTGGGTTTGCGCGGGTTATTTTGTTAGGGGTTCATTGCTGGTTTGGATTTTGCTTCTTTGATTAGGTGCAGTATTTTGGTAACGATTTTACATTGTATGTACATTGTTACCGTGTTTGCTTTTAGCTTGTTTATTGATTGTGTTGATTTGCATGGGTTTGAGGTTTAGATGTTGTATGTTTGTTGTTGTATTCGAGGGAGTTGTTTATGTAATTTCAATGTGGATCGTGTGTTGGTTTGCTTAATAGTTAGTTAAAGCATTGGTTTAGCTTGTGTATTTTGTAGCTTGGTAGCGTTTACTTTCGTGGGATTAGTGTATTGTTGATAGTTACGTGTGATATTTGCTGTATTGATATTGTAACTTAGTGAGTGCTTTTATATGTGGTTATTAGAACACTAGATGTTATGTTGTTTGTATTTGTAATTTGTTTCATATTTGCGCAGTATGTTAGTTTGCAGGTTTTGGATTTAGCTATGGAATGTGGCATTGTAGTGAGAGTTGCTTGTAGACATTTGTTAGATTGTTGTGTATGTGTTCAGTTCCTTTGTGACTTTGTGTTTTGTTACGTGTGGTTGAATACTTTTATTGGAGAGTTTGATTTGGGTGTATTTGCTTTTGCTGACTTGTTAGATTTACACTATTTGGTTGTTTGGATTATGGGTAGAGTCCGATGGTGGATACATTTTATATGTGGGTTTTCTTGTTAAATTGTATTTATGTTTAGGAGTTTGGTTTTTGTTTTAGGGATATAATAACGGGATGTGTACGGGTTATGATTGCGGACGTTTTGTTTTAAGTATTTGAGGTTTGTGGTTTGATTTTAATTTACATGATTTTACGTACAGAATACCTTTTGCGTCTTGTTATTTAGCATTTTATCATGTTTTACTCTGTGTATTTCGCTTGGTTACTTAGGATTTCAGTATGTTGCCGAAATGATTGTGGTTTTGGAGTTGTTAAGGTGTTGTTTCAGTTTGTTTATTTTTGTAATTCAAAGATTGTTACTTTGGGTTTAGTAGTTTTTGTGCTACAGTTTACAAGGGTTGTTTGTTACGTTAAATTAGAGTATTCATATAGTTGTAATATTGTTTTCTTAAGTTTTATTTTGTTTTATGTTATTACTTGGTTATGTTAGTATAGTTATGAGTATATAGTTGAGTTATGTAGTTTGTTTGTTTTAGTAGTTTGGGTCAGATACGAGTAAAGTTGCTGTTTGGGTAGGGTTTTAGACTCTGAGAGGTTCTACTTTTTGTACTTTGTTTGTCGATGTTATGCAGTTTTTGCGCTACAAGTTGGTTTACACACGCAGTATGATACACGAGGTTGCTACAAGTATTGTGTTTTTATTGTTACTAGGTTTAATTGGTATCGTGTAGCTATGATTTGATTTGTAATTTATTTGGGTTTTGTACTTGTGGTTTTAATAATTGTTGTTTTCGTATTGTATTATATGTCTAGATGTTGTGATGTTTTACTTCTACAGATTTACGTTTTAGTATTTAATATGGTTTTGCTGTGAGTTTGGACTTGCTATTGGTAGCCTGTTTACGTTGTTGGCTTTGTGGGTTGTTTTAGGTGGAATGTTTGTGCTTTTACTTTGTTGAGTTGTTGTACCAGATTGGCTTAACTTGTGTGAATTTGTGTGTTGTAGCTTGTTTGTTTGAGTGGTTATTATAGTTGTTTCTTGCGAGGATGTGATTGCTTGTTTGGGTTAAAGCGTAGGTGTGTAGGTATGGACTTGCCTATTGGCTTGTTATTATATAGATTTGTGTATATATTTTTAGTTTTAGTTGCTGCTATAAGCATACGTTTGTGGGCGTATTCCAGAGGTTTCTTGTTTTGTTTCTAAATGGTATTTTATTTTGATTGTTTTGTTTAATATGTTTGAGGTTTTGGGTAGGGGTTTGGTGTTTTGTGAGTTTGATGGTGCTTTTATACTTTGACAGGTTTTGATCTACGTGTTTTAGTTTGCTGGGGTTTTGATGTAATATAGAGATTTTCTGGCTGTTGTAGGTTTAGGGTTTTATGTAGGGTTTTACTGTTTTGTTGGGTTTGTAGGTTTCTTGATTACGGTCTGGGCTTGTATTTTAGGTTAGGTAGAATTGGGGTTTGGGTCTGAAACTACAGATATTTGGTTCTCTGGAGGGTTGATATAATATAGAGATTTTCTGTTTGTTGTAGATTTAGAGTTTTATGTAAGTTTTACTATTTTGTTGGGGTTTAGAGGTTTCCTGATTAGGTCTGGGCTTGTATTTTAGGGTTGTAGAATTGGAGATTTGGTCTAGAACAGCAGATATTTGCTTCTCTGGAGGGTTGGTATAATATCGAGGTTTACCGACTTCCAGTGGGTTTGTACTTTGTTTGTAGGTTTCTATTTTGGGTGTGTGCCATTGTTATTTGTGACCCAGGAGCGTGGGTTTTAGGTTAGGTAGATTTGAGATTTGTGGTTTTAGCCTGTAGATATACAGTTCTTTCAAGGGTTGATACAATACGCTGGGATTGCAGTTTGTGGATAGGAATATCATAGGCTTTAGGGCTTTCTTTCTTAGGGGTTAGGTTGGTACAATTTGTATTTGGTATGGTGCGTTTTGAACTTAGGCAGTGCGCTGAATGATGAATGTTCGGGTTTGGATTTTGTTGTTGTAGATGCGTTAATAGGCTGTGGAGATTGTTGGAATTTTGTTTTTGTTTTTATGTTGTATTGATTTTCTTTCGATGCGTTGGTTTGGACACATGATTTAATTTTGCTATGTTGGTGTTTATTTTGTGAGGCTTGCGTTCTTGGGCCATGGAGTTATGGGTACAACAGAGTTTCATGGTAACATGATATGCCAGTATTTATTTGGGTTGTAGTGATTTAACTTTCGTGGTTTGAATTGAAATTGGTAATTTAGTACACATCAGGGTTGGTTAGTTGCCGTGTGGGATTTACGATGGTTTTCGAGTTACTGTGAGTTTGAGTGTGTATATTTTATTATGTGGTGTAATTAGGCAAGTTGTGGGGTTTTCCCAGGATATAGATTTGAGGGTGGTTTGATTTTAAGGGGGGTTTGTAGGATGCTATTGTTTTCATTTTGGGCATAGTTCATTTTGAGATTTGGTTTTTGTAATTGTCGTGATGGTTCAACGCGTGGATTGTGCTGTAGAGCTTTGATAATATTTCGGAGGTTTTGATTTTGTTTTGGGTTATAGTTGTAGGGTTTAATAGGTTTAGGTAGCGTGGTTTCTTTACTTTTGGTTTGATGTTGAAGGTTGTTATTATTAAGGGTAACTGGATATACATACGTTTCCTTGTAAAGCGTATTTGTTCGTGTTAGATGTTGTCTGAGGGTGTTAGTTTTGATTCTTAATTTGGGTTTATTTGTCGGCTTGTTTTATAGGTATGCTGTGTTTTGTGGGTGTTTTATGGCTGGTATGTTGAAGTTCCATTTAGAACAGAAAGTTGTTGGGTATTATAGCTTTGTAGATGTTTTGTAGTGTTATATATTTGCTAACTACGTATTATAATTAATGTGTTTGATGTTGTTTGGGTGGGGTTGTTAGGGTTCAGGAGTTAGGTTTGTTATTTGCTTTACGAGGGATTAGTTTTATAAGTTTTTGAGTATGGTTAAATTCGGTATTTTAAGTAGGCGTGTATATATTTGTATGAGTTAGTTTATTTACGTAACACAGTATTTATGTTTATTGTAATATTATTTTATAATGTTAATGGTTTTTATAGTATTACTTATTTATGATTATATATTTGATAGGTTTTAAAGGAGAGTATGTTGTGAACTAATGAGGGTTGTTTATTGTTTGACTTGTGATTTGTGTGTTGTTTTTATTCTTGTTATTGTTTAGAGATGTTTGTGCGTGCAGATATCATGAGGGATTATAAACTTAGAGTACTTTTGGTATACACTTATTAAAGTGTGTTTATTTTGTGTAGATGTTGAGGCAGGTTGTTGTCGCAGGATTGGTGGAGTTGGTTGTTTTGTGCAGGGGTTTATTTGAGTTGGATTTTTGCGGATTGTTTTGATGATTTATGAGTTTGGGTTGTAATTTACTCTTACGTGGATATAGCTGTACATGGCTAGTTTTGGAGTTGGTTGTTTTGTAATGGTTTGGTAGGTGTGGTGTTTTTGTTCGGATTTAGTGCGTATTGTGTTATTGATTGTTTCGATTTACTTACGGCTGCTGTTTGTAAACTTGTTATAGATATGCTGCCGGATTGTTCATTTTGTTCTACTATTTGGTGGATAGTGTATGTTTAATTTGTTTTATGGTTTTGAGAATTTGCATTTGTTGTCGAGTACTGGCTTGATTGTTAAATGACATGGATTGGTGTATTTGTGAATTTGCACCTTTCCGGGTTTTTGACTACCTATAAGGATTGGTGCTTTTTGTTTTGAGGTTTTGATGTATGTAGATATATGTTTGGTGATCGGGTTTGATGACTTGTGGCTTAACGTTTAGTGTTTAATGGTGTCGTATACGTGGGCAGTTTGTTTGTTAAAGTAGTAGTTATTATTTAGTCATTTGTTGAGTATTTCATTATGGGTAAAATTAAATTGTAATATTTTGCGTTAACGAATAGATTGTTTTACTTTATTACTTACCTTATATAGATCCGTGTGAATGTGGGTTTGTGTGGTGCTAATGCTTCTTGTTGTTTGGTAAGGTTTGTAGTTTGTTATATTTTTGTTTACTTTGTGTGGCAAGTTGGCTTGTTATGACTCTGGTTTTGATTTGTGATTTTGGTGGTTGTTTTAATTTTACTTATAAATCGGGTATATGGCTATTTTGGTATAATCTTGACATTTAGATTTTGCTATTTGGTTAGGCATTTGGTATTGATTGTAGCTGTAGATTGGTATTGTTTGATGCTGTTTATTAGCTGTTTTATATGGCTAGATTTGCATATGCGGGGTATGCTGCGTTTTGGAATGTGTTTACTTCGTTATGGTTTGCGAATTGTTCTGTACAAGTGTTGATATTGTGATGCTGGAGTTTTGTGTGTTGCATAACTTCTGTGTTCACGCCTTTTGTATTATGTTTGGGTGTTTGCTACATATATTGTTCGGGTTGTGTCTTGAACGTCATACTTTGTGGCTAAGTTTTGTTGTATTCTTACGTGATGGTTACACCTGGGGTATTTTGTTTTTGTTGTTTATACAGGTTTGTACGGGATTTCGTTCGCGAGTTTTGTATTTATTTATCTTATAGTTCCTATTGTATGTTTTCTATTTTGTACGTTTGTGGCTTTGGTTTGCGGTTATGGTGGCTGCCTTGGGGTTTGGTTAAAGGTTTGTTTTTGGATAGATTGTACCATATTGTTGTTTGTTGGGGTTGGTTGCTTGTTTGTTATGTTAGGTTGTATATTTCGCGTTGAGCTTTCTTTTTGTAGGTTTAAACTTGGACGTTTTGTATTAAGTTTATTTAGAATTTGTTTAGTTTGTGGTACCTTTGAGTTGTGGTATGTGTAGTTGTTTTCTGTTTTCTTTATGTTGCTGTTTAACAAGACTTGCGTTGTGATGTGGTTTTAAGGATATACTCAGTGTTTTACCGTTTTACTTTGATAGCGTTGGAAGTTTAGCTTTGGGTGGGGTAGGTTTGGAATGCGTTGCGGGTTGGTGTGGTTTGGTTTAGTGCGTCTTTCTTTTATATGTGTTTTCTTAGGTTGTGTTGGTTTGTTGTGTAGGTGCAATTTGTAACCTTTTATCAGGTAGGTTGTTTTGATAAGTTTGTTTGAAGCAGGTGTTTGGTTGTATATGTGCGCTTATTATAACCCTGGTTGAAGCATATGCGCAATGCTGTTTTATGGACTGTCTGTTGCCTGTTACCTTCGGGGTAGGGTGCGAATTTATTTGATTTATGTGATGTGTATTGTTTGCTATGACAAGTTCTGGGCAGTTTGGGGCTACATACACTTCATGATTTGGGTGAGTTTTTGTTTGTTGTTTTGAGCATTTATGGTATTAGTGGTTTGCGTAAACTGTCAGTTTTTTCTGTGGTGGAGGGTTGATATAATATAGGTAAAGCTTCAGATACCGTGGATTTTAGGTGTTTTTTAGGTGATTTTGGATCCTTTAATGTAAGAGGATTTGGATATCCAGGGGTTTTGCGCTATTTGGAATAGCCTTATGAGGGTACCTGTATGGACATTGAGGTAGCTTCTATGTTGTGATAGTTTCTTTATAGAGATGTAGTTTTCAAGCTTAGAGCTTGTTGGTGTTTTCTTTTTATCAGGGTTTGTTATTGGTGGGTTTCGCAGGGTGTTATTTGTTTGTGGTTGTCTTGAGGTGTTTTTAGAATATTTTAGGTTTGTATTTGTTGTTGTAAGTTTTAGTTGTTTTAGGATACAGTGGTTGGTTGTTTTCTTTATTTTGTGTATTGATTGCATACATACACTTTAAGCCTGGTTTTCGATTTGTTGGTTGGGTTGTTGTAGGTCTGTAGGTGTGGTTACATAGATGTGTATTCTGTATACTTATAGATTGGTTGTGTTATAGTTTGTGTTAGTTGTAGTTGGTTAATTTATATATCATAGAGGTTGGGCTTTTAGTGATTTGTGGGAAATAGGTTTTGGCATGGATGTAGGACACGGAATTTGATATTTAGAGGTTGTGCATGCTTTGTTTGTGGATGTATATATGGTGGGTTAGGGTTGTATTTATTGTAGTTTTGTTGGGTGCTTTGAAACGTTTCTTTTGCGATTGATTTTATTGATTTAGAAGTGTGTTACATTAAATAGTGTTTTGTTAGAGATTTTGTGTAGTGCACTTTTCGTTAAGGGCAGTTGTGTCATGGGTTGTTTAATTCTAAGGGTTAGTGGCTAAGTTTGGTGAGGTCTAACGCTTGTGGGTTATTACTTACTAGGTTGGTAGGTTTATTTATGCCTATTTAGATTGGCGGGTAGTGGGCTTACTACATTAGTTAATTTTCGGTAGGTTTGCATAATTTTTGAGTTTGTTTGCTTTATTGCTGTGGTTTTTCATGTGTGGTTGTATACGATGATTTGCGATAATGGTGTGTCGAGTATGTTTTGTGTAACTTTGCATTGACGTGGGATTTATGTGGTTTTGGTAGATTGCAGCTTTGTGTTTCGAATTCCCATATGGTATTCGCAATAAATATTTAAATTATTATTTGGGTTTTGAGGTTTTATGTGTTTGTTTGAACTTGTATAAGTGTTTAGTCATAATGGTTTAGAAATTTGTTATTATTTTCTTAGGTTTTGACTCGATTGGCGGTCCGACATTATATGGAAGGTTTATATCCTTTACTCGTGATACATACCTTGGAGTTTGCTTGCAATTTTGCTTTAATTGCTTTGGGTTTACGTGTAGGTGTGTTGTAAAAGGTTGCTTTTCTTGTGATTTTGTAATTTGTTTGTATTTAGGGTTACATTATTAAGTAAACTGGGGAGCTGTGTAGATTCGTATGTTTGATTGGTTGTTGTGTTGTTTAATAAGATTGTGTTTTGTTTGTGTGATTGTTTTTGTTTTCGTTGTGCAGATAATAGTGGTATTGATTGCTAAGGTTTTGCTTTGAGATACTTGTATTATTTGGAGTTTGTATTTCGTGGATTTGGGTGTTTTGTTATAGAGTTATTTGGTGAGGGGTTTATAAATTTGATGTTACTTATGCATTTAGGATTTGCTATTTGATGTTGTATTTTGATATAAATTATTTTAGTTTATTTGTAATATTGTAGTAACTATCTTTTGCGTTTTATTGTTATTACTTGTGGTATATATGGGTAATTGCATGTAAGATATGTTTGTTTTGTTTGAGTGGGTTTTAATTTGCAGGGGTATATGTTGATTGGTCTTTGGAGTTTACGTTTTTGGTTTTGGGTTGTATTATACGACTAATATTTGTATTGTTGTTAAAGGTGTTTTTATAATTGCCTTTACCTGTGGCCCAGAACGTATATTTTACGATTTTATGTAGTTTATGGTAGGGATTTGGTTGGTTGGGCTATATTTAGTTTTCAAGGTTTGTTATTTTGCGGTGTTAGGGATTTGACGTTTGTGTAATGTACGAGTAGCTCTAGACTAGGTTCGGATACTTTTGTGTTGTGGGGTTGCTATTAATATGCGTGAATTTTAACTTAGATTTGACTATTTGGTATTTGTTTTCTGTTTGTTCTTTTACGTTGATTATGATAGTTGTAATATTAATAAAATGGTCTCTTTTTGTTGAAGTGCTATTACTTTTGGTTTATATGATTAGTTAAGTTTTTAATTTTGTATGTAGACTTGTTGGCTGGGCTTTGGGTTGAATACTTGTACAGAGGTTTTGTTTACTATGTACTTCTGGATTTGCAGGTAGCTGTTCTCAGGAGGATTTGGCTTCCTTTACGTAATGTTTGTTTTGTAGACGTAAGGTTTTTTGTTAGGGTTTGTTATGACTGTGGTTTCGCGATTTATAATATCGGTTCTTATACTTTGAGGACTTGTATTTCGTTCTTTTCGGGTTCCTTTTAGTTAGTGTGTTGGGTATTGTCTTTGGTGTCACTCATACAATAGAGATTGTTGGCAGACGCGCTATTTTATGGTTTGTTACGAAAAAGAGTATAGTATCTTTTGCAGTTTGCTTTATACTTGTTTGTTGGTTTATAACATGTTTGGGTTTGTATTTCAGTTATATTTGTTATGTTTATGGCTACTTGTATAGCTTGTTTCCTTAGTGGGAGTTTTTATTATGTTGTAGGTGTGAATTGCTGCAGGATTTGCTATTTTCGTGTTTGGTTTTGCTGGTTTGTTTTGTTGTTTGGAATTGTTGGACTTCGATTTATGCGCTAGAAGTTTTTGATAGAGGTTGCTTTTATACTTTGGCTAAGTAGGGCTTTAGTTGCGTTTTGGAGTTTGTTTTAGGTTTGTTTGTTACATATATAGCATGTTTGTGTGTTTTCTAGTTAACTTTGCTATGAGTTTTTGTTTACGTAGTTTGTTTCTGATTTACAGGTTCGCTGTGTGTTATAATCGTGCATGGGTTTAGTGGAGATGGTTGTACTTTCCCATTTGTTACTGGATTTGTATAGGGCACATGTCGAGTTTTGTCGCGTTATGTAGTATTGTAATGTTATGATATTTTGCTATAGATTTGTTTGCATGTTTGTTTGGGTTGCATTAGACGTGTAGCCCGCTTACTTTGTGGATTTTATTGTTGGTATAGCTTGTGAGTTTTGGTAGGTTTAGATTATGTGCAAACCTATTGTTATAACTTTTTGTTGTTTTATACGTTGTTTTGATCATGTGTTTCCTTTTCGTGTAATTATTGGTAGGGCGTTTTCAGGTTGTTTCAGACTTGTGTTTAGTACTACTTGCATAGTAGTTGCTTGTTAGATGCTTTTGTTTACCGATACAGATTGGTTTTATTATTTGTTGTTTTGCGTTTTCGTTTGGTCTGATTGTAACAATGACTTTGTTGCGTGTGTTCTATTTACGTTTAGAGGTTGTGTTTTTATGTTAAGGGTTTACTTGTTCACGTGTTTTTGTTGGCTATGTTCACATTACTATGTGCATCTAGTGTTTTTTACCTGAGCTGGGTTTTATTGTGGGCCTAGAGGATGATTGTTTTGTCTTTCGTTTATTATTTACTTATGTTTTCGCATTGTACCTGTGGGTTTGTGTTTATATTAGTAATTTGCATATTTTGCGGTGTTTTGGTAAACGTTGTTTAGCTGAGTTTGGGTGGTTGCTTGCTGTTCGCTATTTTATGGTGGTGTGCTAATTTCGGCCAAAATGCTGTAACTGCTGAATTTGTTGGGTGTGTAGGGTTGATATAATATAGAGGTTTCCTCTTTAAGGGGTTTTAGTGCGGATGCCTTCTTATTGGTATATTTCGGTATTTGGTGCATTTGGCTTGGCTACTAGGGTAGATGGTGCTGAGTTTAGTGTATTAAATAGGTGTTAATTTGTGTATGGTACTAATAGGGGAGATTTATAGTGTGTTTTGGAATGTGTATTTTAGACTAGAGATCCTGTCTTTTGTGGGATTCTTGTAGGTGTTCGATACTGTAGGTAGGGGGTTTGTTTCTTTTGGGTTTGGGTTATGTTTGTTGGTTTTAGTTTTTGATTTGAGGTGTTGTTTGTAGCAATGCTTACATGCAGGTTTGGTGTACGCTTGCTGAGTTTATTTCCAGAGGATTGGCTTATTTGTATATATGTTTTGATATTTGTTTTGGTAAGTTATATTTAGTTGTTTCTTTGGATGTAATTATTTATGTGAATTCATTATACTTGTGTTTGTTTTGTAATTTATAGTTGCTATTATCAACACTATGCAATTACTTTGTTGTTAAAACGTTTTGTAGGTGGGTAATTACAGTTGTGTGTTGTTTTTAGTGTTGCGTTTATTTGGTGTAATGCTAGTTGTTTTGGGTTGTTCCCCGAGGTGTTTGTGGGCTATAGACTTGTTGTTTTGTCTTATTGTTACATAGCGTGTGGGTGTTATGCTTCGCGAATAGTTGGTTTAGAGGTGTTTTATTGTCGCATAATTTACAGTACGTGTTTGGGCAGAGTTTGTGGTTATTGTCTGTATATAGATTAGGAGCCGTTAAACATCTCTTTATAGATATGTTTGTTAGTGTAGTTTTAGAGTTGCACCCAGAATCTCGTTGATTGTCTACATGTATGTGTAATTTAGATTTACTTTGTTCGGGGTAGGTAGGTAGTGGGGTTTTGTAGTTTAAATCCTGTATAGTAGGTTACATATATGTGTTTCTTTTGTTAGTTGATGCATTAGTCTT
>JASAOA010001530.1:0-15174 GCA_030849815.1 Vickermania spadyakhi | reverse complement strand
TGGAGTGAGTTGGTCCCAGTCCCAGGAATGTTGGTGTATGTGATTTTAGTGATAGTGTTAACTTCTGCACAGGTTGTGTTTACGGTTGTGTTAATATGTTCTCTACGTATTTTGGTACTACTTTATGTTGTCGAGTTCGATGTTTGTTTACAGATTATGTGCTTAGATGATTTGTGGTAGGTTGACAGTTAAGGGTGTGGAATCCTACGTATATATAGTGATTACGAGTTGCTTAGGTTTTATGTTTACGGGAGTTTAAGGTGGGCGGATTAAGGTTGAGAGTTGTGTTACTTTGTGTTGGTTAGGGTTGATTACATTGTATAGTTGTGTTACTTGGTTGGCTTTGGGTGTTTAGCTGTAGTAGTTTGATTGTATATTGGAATTCTATGATCTGTGTTAAGGTGCGTGCATTATTACTTATCGTTTCCAAATGTTGAGTGTTAGCATTGATAGAAGCCGTTTTAGTTTTGTTTTGTTGGTATAAATATTGAGGTTTCTGATTTTATAGTTTTAGATATTAACTTGTTTTTGTTTTACTTGTTGGTTTGGGTTTGTAGTTTTATGATTGTGGGTTTCTGGTGGAGATTACGGATTTATAAGGATGTTACTTGCTGGGTTTTGGGCTTTGCCAGAATCTCGTTGGGAAAGGGTTTGTTTGTGTAGGGTTCGGTTTCGGTAGTTGTTTAGGTATATGTTTTGTTTAAACAGTTTACGTCGTGCGGTGTAGAGATTTAGTTTGTTTTGATGTTTTTATGCTGCATGGGTTAAGATTGTGTAAGTGTACGGTTTTGTTTGGTTTTGTGTTTTAAGATTTGTGCGTTATAATTGATTGTAATACTATATCGTTTGCATTTGGTTTATGTATTATTACTTTGTGATGATTATATGTGTTAGGTTTTCGTGATTGTTTGTTTAGATTGTGTTTCCGATATTGCTTGGTTGTGCTGTAGATTGTTTGTATTTGTGAGTTGCTAACTTTAAGTTTTAAGGTTTTGCAAGGTTTTCGGAGTGTGGGTTTTGATAGTTCTAGAGCTTGTGTTTAAATGAATATTGTAAATTATGATATGTTTGTAGTTTGCTTAAGTTTGTGTTTGGACAACTTTAGGTTTTGTTTTACGGTATACATTAGGTTTCGGTTGAATATTGTGGGTTAGTTGTTGATTTGTAGGTTGACTTGTAGTTTTGTGTAGGTTGAGGTGTGTTTTGCTAGCGATTCTTCGTAGGTTGGGTTTTGTGGGTTTATGATGTGGGGAGTTGTGGTATACTAGGTTTATATTTAGGTGGTTAACTGCGAGAGGCTTCGATAGGTGTGTATGTTTTAATTTAGGTTTTGTGAACTTGGTATTGTTGTTGACGTGTTATGTTTGGATTAAAGCTTTTGTTGTATATTTGTGTGAGTGTTAGTAGGTTTCCAGTTGGAATTCGTATAGTAGTTAAGGTTACATACTTTATAGTGTTGTGTTTTAATTTGTTTAGTGGTATGTATATATTTTAACTTGTATATTAAGCATTGTAATATTATAACTATTATGAACTTGAGTTTTCGGGTTATTACTTGGTGTTTATGGTGTTGGTAAATTTAATGATTTGCTTTGTTTGTAGGTTGTGTATAAGTGTCTTAGTACTTGTTGGTATTTGTGCTAGGTTGGTAGTTTCAATCTTTGGGTTTCGTTTTTTAGTAGGCTGGTTTTTAGTAGGGATAGCTGTTAGGTTGGTTTTGTGGTTATGGTTTGATTTTGTTTGACGCGGTGGTTTTTTGGTGGAGATGTTTAGCATTGTGTGATTTTGGTCAGGTGGTTATACTGATTTGTTTCACTCCAAATTAACTTCGTGGGTTGTGGAGGGTGCCTTTTTAATTTAGTTTTGTTTTCGGGTTAGGTTTGCGGGTTTTTGCTATTCGTTTTGCGTGCTAGGGCGTTTGTGTGGATAGGTGGCTTCATTTTAACGTTGTAGGGTTGGGTTGGGTGATGTTGTTTGTTGTTGATTTAGTTGTAGGATAACTGGTTCGGATATTTTAGGTTTCTATAGTTTGAGTATTTAAAGTTAAGAGTTTACATTGTTGTTGCTTTATTCGCTTGTGTTTGTGATTGTTTGATTCTGTTGGTTGTGGGTTTATACGTGTTGGGTTTCATTACATTATTACTTAACAGATAGGTTTGAAGTTTTGCTATAGGTTACTATAAGTGTTGTTTAGAGTTTGGGTTGTGTTTGTTTAGGTTTTTGTGTACCAGTAACTTTCATTTGTTAGCTTTCCGACAGGGGTTTTTGTGTTAACCGCATTTTACCCCACTTGCTGGTTATTTTTATTGTACTTGTATATGTAGACGGCGTTTCTCAAGGATTCTGCGGGTTTTTGCATGCTTTGTAGAGTTGTAGTATGTGTAAATTTTATTTGCAGATTTTTAGTACGTGATTATTTTGGTAGGTTTTGTTTGAACTCGTCATTTTGGATACTTTGTTCGTTTTCCTATTTCGACATGCTTATTTTAGTCATTGGTGAGTATTGTAGATTGTTAAATGGATATTACGGGTCTTTTAAGTTGCGTTATGTGTGCGTTGATGTTTGTGGTTGGGCGCGCTTGGTTGTTCAATTCTTATTGTATAAGAGTCAGTAATTTGTATTTTGAGGTTAATGCTTTGGTTAGGTTTGCTGGTATTTCCTTTAATAGTTTTGTTGTGATTTGCTTGTTGGGTTTGGTTGCATAGCATATTAACACATGGGATTATTTGCTTTTCATTTGTGTTTTAAAGGTTCTTCAAGTTGTTTGTTTACGGGTAGGTTTTACCATCATCATTTGCAGTTGCTTTTAGTTTTGTATATGGTTTAGGTGGCAGTTTGTTATTGGCTTTAAGATTTTGTTGTTTTGGATTATATTAGATTACTTGTGGGTTTTGGGTTGTGTTTACTTGTTATAGCTTTGAAAGGTGTTTATTCTGGAAATATGTTTGGGGTTTTTTGTGTTTATGTGATACGCTACTAGGCTTTCGTTTATTTGTAGTAGGCGATTATGGTTCTCGGCGATTATGGTTAGTTGTTTGCTATTTAGGTGTTTAGTGTCGTGTATCTGTGAATTTCTTGGAAGTTTGTTGTATATGTGTTGTGTGCACGTAGTATGTTTGTTAGTGTTCTGCATTTGGGTTGATGCAGGGACGGTACTGTTTAGAGGTTTGTGTGCCTTTTATTTTAAGTGTTATGGCTGTTTGCAGGATGTTTTGTAATATGTTGTGTATTAGCTTTGATTGCTTGACGTTTGAGGTTTTATTTAGGTTTACTTTTCGATGTGTTTGCTTTGCGTTTACGATGATCGATTATGCGTATATTGTGTAAGTTTGGATGGCATGTTTTGTTTTTGGTAGGTTGTATGTTTATTGGTACTGGTTGCGACTACTTTACGTAAATTGAGGTGCTTGATGTTTGTGATGTTGCGGGGTTTTATTTGAGTTTGTTTTATTGTGTTGTTTGTGTTGTTTGTGTTGCGCGGTTAAAATTGTAGGGCTTGCTTTTCTTGTGAGGTTTGCGTACCAGCTTGTTCGCGGGAGACTTGGGTTTTGCAGCTGATTGCGGTGTTTGAACTACGAGTTTTGCTTACTGTGTAGGGTTGATATAATATAAGAGGTTTCCGTATTTGCTGGGATTTTAGGGTGTTTTGAGGTGGGTTATTTGGGATTTAGTTGAGATTTCGCTGATTTTAGGGTAATTTTGGGCAGGATGTCACATATAGCGTGGGCAAACAGCTAATTTTCAGGGTTTTGTTTTTACTTAGGAATTGTTGTAGCTACACTAGTTTAGGGTTTTTGGAATAATGTGAACTGCAGATTTTTGATGGACCGGAGGGGTGATATAATATAGAATTTTGTTTTTGAGGGTTTTGAGGGTTTTAGTTTGCATGTTTTGTTTTGGTAGGAGTTTGGGATTTAGTGTTTTGGTTTGGAGGCGTTAGTAAGTTGTTGGTACTGGTAGGTTAGTGTTGTAGCATGAACATTAGTTTGTTATTTTGACGCTTGTAGAGTGTTGCTTTTTTACAGGTTTACGGTGAGATTTAAGTTTACAATTTAACTTATTTGGGGTTTACGCTGCTTAGTTTTTGCTATGTTTCTTGTAGGTTAGTATTTGTCTTTGGATTTGGTAATTTGCCTTGATGAGGGAGTTAGTGTGGGTTGCTTTACGTTTAGTTTTATGTCGTATTTTCCGTTGCTGATTTGTAGACGTGTGGGTTTTGGTTTGGCTATTGTTATTTTGGTATTTTGTTGCTAGGTTCTTTACTTGGTTGGGACTTTGTTTTACTGGTTTATTAGTTTTGATGTGTGTTTGCGGGTTAGCAGGGGTGGAGTTACTTAAATTTTCTTTTCGGTTTTGTTACTTAAATAAGTTTGTGCGGGTTTGCTTACATTTTAATGTGTTATTTTAGTTGTTTGTTGGGCGGTGGGTTTGTTGTGGTACTTGTGAAGGAGTTGTTTCTTTTATGGTTTTCTGATTTTGATGTTTTGTAGGTGTACTTATTACTTTAGATATGCATGTAGGATGTCCGAGTTACTAGTTGCATTTGTTTACGTTTGGATTAGTTTGTTAGTTTACTTTGTGTAACGTTTTCTGGTTTTTGGGTAGTTTGCGTGTTGTGTGCAGGATTGTGTGGTTTACTTGCTAGTTTGGGTAGGTTGCATAATCTTGTAGTTTGTGGGGTTTTGCGTTAGCTTGTTGTAGTAGTTTTTTGAGGTGTAGATTTGTTATGATGCTTCATTTAGGTTATGTAGAATACATGTTCCTCTTATACGTTTAAGGTTAGGTTTTGGAGTTCAACTGGTTTCTGATAGGGTGTAGCTTTATGGGTAGGATAATTTTGGTTTTACTGTTAGTTTATTTAAAGGTGTGTGGGGTGGTTAGGTTTTGAGGGTGTTTTAAATTTGTAGCGTTATAAGCAAGTTTTAATGTTTAGGGCATGTTCTGTAGTTGCTATTTTACGTGTTTGGTTTTGGGTTGGGTTTTGAGATAGGTTGACGTGTGTTTTGGGTGTTATGTGCTGAGTAATTGATACTTTGGGTGGGGTTTGTTGTGGTTGTACCGACTATTTTTGGTACCTGTGTAGAGCACACGAATTTAGTGCTTGAGGTGTGCAATTAATTGTAACTACTTGTGTATGGACGCCGCTGGGTTGTATGTAATTCTATGTATTTTGTGCGCAGTTTTATAGTTGTTCAGTTTGCTACATTTGGGTTACTTGTAGTACTTGCATGGGCTTGTGTATTTGTTTTGGATTCAGATATGTTATTGTTATTGGCTTGTTTGGGGTGGTTTGTGGTTCGATTTGTAATATATGAACACGTAGTTTGTATGTTTTAGGTTTTGGAAGTTACGCTATTTGTTTTCCCTTTTATTTCTATGTTTGTATTATAGTTGTTTTGCTGATGTATGTTTTACGTTATTCTTAATTACAGTATTTATGTTGAGTAATTGGTTATTTTGCTTATGGATTTGGTGGGTTTGTGGTTTAAGCTTATATGCCTAATCGTAATATTTAATAATTTGTGACCGTTTGAAGGGCGTGTTATTACTTGTATATGTGATACTTTAGTTTATGGGTTAGTGATTGCTTTATAGGTTCTGTTAGGTTGTAGATTTAAGCGTTGTAACTTTAAGAGATTGGTGTGTTTAATTTGTGAGTTGCCTATATTTTTACTAATTGGTTTATGAACTTGCATATATTAGCTGTTATACAGTGTTTTGTTTTTTAGATATTATTCTGATTTAGTTGCTTTTGGTTTGTGGTATGTTTCGTGGGAGTGTTGTTTCATTGCATTTAGTGTGTGAGTTGTTGTTTGAGATGGTGTCTGTGATGTTATTAGTGTTTTATAATTTGTAGGTGGGTTTATTGTGTTTGTAGGTTGTTGGGGATGGTTTATGTTTTACTATTTATTATGCTTTAGGGTTTGGCGTTGCTTTAATAGTATTCTTTATAATTTGTGTTGGAGTTGGGTTGTTTCCACGGGGTGGTGCTGCTAGTTGGGTCAACAAATGGGTTTGTTATTTATTGCTATTTTGTTTGCTTAGGGGCGGGTTTTTCCTGCGTTTGTGTAATTATGTGCTTCGATTTGCGGCAATTTAGTGTCCGGGAGGGTGTGTTTTGTATAGAGTTGTGTTTTAGTTGTTAGTGTTTTGCAAGTTGTTTGGGGTTTTACTGTGCTTACCGCTGTCAGACTGTAGTTTGTTGTTTTCGAATAGGTTTTGTAGGGTTGGTTATTTGCTTGCTTTTAGGGGTTTACTTAGATACTTCTACAATGTATGGTTTTAATATGCTTACATGTACGTATGGATTATCTGTGTAGGGAGCTTGGTTTGGATGGGTTTGTTGCTATAGTAGGTTTGGGGTTTAGGTTTTGTTAGTGATTTTGCATTGTAATTTAAGGGTTTTGATATTCTGCACAAGAGTTTGCTGGGAATTTTCGTACTTTTATAGATTGGTTGTTTGTGCTTTTATTTTGTAGTTTATGTTTATTTTACACTCCTGCATTATACAGTATGTTGATTGTAGGTTGTTATCTTTGCAGTTACACATGTGATTATAATAAATGTAATAGCACTTGATCCATGTATAGTTGTTGGTTATTACTTGTATATAGATGCGTAGTTGTGGATTTAAATTTGTAATTAAGTTTTGATTTCTTTTAGTGTATAGGATTGTGTAGTTTTGTTAGTCAGTTTGGGTTTTGTGCTACTTTGTGTTTTGGGTTTATGTTTGGGTATTTCAATAGTATGAGTGTTGAGGGGTGTGGTTTGTAGGGGTTTGTTAGGTTTGTTGTTTTATATAATGGCAGCGTTGTATTGGTTTCCGGAGGTTTTCTAGTCGTTTGATTGTAGGGGATACCTACTAGCTGCTTTAGGGGTGCTAAATGTTTTACTGTTAGCATTGTTTTACTTAAGACTTTTAGATTTATTTTTTGATTGTCTATACTACGGCCTGTTATTTGGTAATTGGTACATACTTCGTACAAATTGTAGTTGGTGTTTGTAATTGGTTTTGTATAGTTTGGGTTTATTGCATGGCTTATAGGATTTTGGGGTGGTGTGTTTTATTATGAGATCGTTCGTTTGGGTTGGAAATTACATGAGTTTGTTTTGCTGGTTTTGTTTTTAAAAGGTTTGGATTTAGCGTACTTCGTAGATGCGTTTTTATTTTGTTTCGTGCTCTGCAGAGGTGTTGTTTTAGTAGGTTTTTGTTTCGGATTTATTTTGGGTGTGTTGGTATTCTCGTATTTTTGGGTTTTGCTTTCTTGCAATAATTGTAATTAAATACCCTTTATATCTAGGTGTAGCTTCTGGTTTTGCTTTAAATTTAGACTAAACTGCGGGATTTACGTTGCGTGTAGGGTTGATATAATATAACAGCATGGTTTTATGTGTCTGTGAGCTGATGTCTGGGGCATATTGTAGGTTATTGCTGTATTATAAGGTATTTTGCTTTGTTTTACATAGTGTTTGGATGTGGGTTTTTGTGCGAATTTGAGTTATCAGGGGTTCTACTTCTGGGAGGTGTATTTGTAGTGATTCACGGATGTTTTATGATTTGAGTTTGGGATTTGATAATACACGTCATTAGTTTGGTAATTTCAAAGCGTTTGTTGTGGAGAGAGGGTTTCGCATTGCTTAGTGGATGCTGTAGGTTGTTTCCACCTTCGGAGATTCCATATTTTTTGCTTTTGGTTTTGTGTGACAGTTGTTGGATGGTTAATGTTTTGCTTGCGAAGTGCAGTCCTATGGGTAGGTGCGTTGTTTTTGGCGCTGCGTGCAGGATTGTTTTTCTTAATGGATAGTAGATTTGTAGTATTATACGATTTACTTTACGCGTATTTTGGCAGTGACAGTGTATTAGATGCGCGTGTTTGTGGTTGCTATATTTTATATATTGGCATTTTATTTGTGTTGGTGCGTTGATGTATAGTTTGCTGTGGATTGTTATATTATAACTATGTTGTGGTTTAGTTCGGCAAATTGTTTTGCTATTTAAGCTTTGTATTTTGCTGCGCACTTACGGGATTTGTGTTTGTGGCTAGTTTAGTAGCTGTGTTTTATGTTCATAGAGCTTAGGGTTTACGGAATTGTTTAGTTTTACTTTGTTGTTTTTAAATTAGTTTGGTGGGTGGGTTTTAGAGTTTGTAGGTTGGTTTTGTTTCGAGAATTGTGCAGATGTTTACGCGTGATTTACTTACGGTTCAAATGTTTTGGAGAGGTTAATTGTTTGAGGTACGGTTTCCGATTTGTGATTTGCTGTGTTTGATGTGTATGTTTTTGAGGTGTATTTATTTTATGTTGGGTTGCTGTTTTGTGTTAAATTGGTTTTGCTTACGTGTTTTAAGGTACTGGCAGTCTTGTATCTGAGGTATAGTGTTTTAGTATTTTGTGGGGTGGGCTTGCTGGGATTGCTTTTTTATTTGTGTTATTATAAGTTGCGTTAGGATTTGCGGTTTTTCCTGTTTGGTTTTGTATATTTTGGTTTGTTGTGTGCAATATGGTTCGTTATGTTTGATGCATAGTAGGTATGTTGCACCACAGCGTGGATATTGGTTGCGTAGCTAGGATTTGTAGTTTATTTGAGGTTACTCATACGGAGTATGCTTAACTTGGTTGGCAGATTGGTTTATATTATAATGGCGGGATTTTTAAGTTGGATTGTTGCATAGGATATTTATGTGGCTACTTTATAGTTTGTGATTTGTTTTGTGCCTAGAATGTGGGGTATTGTTGCTTGGTATGTTTGTCTTGGGGGTAGTCGGCTACGAATTGAGCCCTGTTTGAGTTTGTTTGTTTGCGAATTAATTGGTGTAGGTATTGCTAGTATACAGGTTGGTTTGTGTTTTGTTATAGGGTTGGTACATATTTTTAGGAGATTTTGATATTTGGTTGAGTTTGGTTTGCGGGTTTGTTCTGAATAGTTTTTGCCACTTTAGGTTGTAGCATAGGTTTGGATTTGTTCGTTTTATTTGTATCTTCTAGCTAATGCTTTGTAGATTTTGAGGGGCGTTTTAGGTGTTTTAAAGTGTTTTGCGTAAGTTGCGATTGTTTTTGGATATTTGGTTTGTTGGTTTGGTAGTGTTTATTAGGCTTTACTTTTTGCCGTTTCGTTTAATCCTATATAGGCTTACTTGCTGTGCATCTTTTATACATGGTACTTGATTTCTCTGCTGTAGATATTGGTTGCTTTTACGAATTGGTGCATCGGTATGCCTTGACATAGTTTGTGATGTTTTGTTATTCCGTGTTTAGTTGGTTTGTTTGGTTATTTGCGAGGGTTGGATTTAGTTGTTTGGACGAGGTTGTATGCATGGGTTGTGTAGGTTGGGAGTGGTGTATGTGTTTTATATTGTTGTGGAGTAGGTATGTGTTTGGTTGTTATGGGTGATACTTATAAAGGTTTAGGATGAATTGATGTTTCGTAGCTTTATATTTGTGGGATTTGGGTCTGGTTTTGTGATTACTGGGGTTGCAAAGTTGTAAGTGGTGTTTTGCTTGTTTGTTGTGGGTTTACGTTTTACCGTTGTAGTTTATTCTGATCAAAATATTACTTTGTGCGTGTAGCTAGCGCTTTGTACAGTTTATAGTTGATATTGTAGGGTGTTTGCTGTGTAGTATCATGCTAACTTATACATTTGTAATATTAGTACGATAACATAACCATTGAGACGTGATTATTACTTGGGTTTTATGTATTTTAGTTTGTTAGTTTGTTATTTGTAATTTTATATTGTGGTTATGGTTTGTTTTTGGTAGATTAGTTGTTATTGGTGGTATACCTTGTTGGGTTTTGGTTTATAATGATTTGTTGTACATAGTCTTTTGGGTTAAGGGGTGTGTAGGTTGCAATAATTTAACTTTGTAGGTGTATTGTTAAGATTTGGTGCGGTTATTTTCGGGTTTTGTAATTTGCTTAGTATTTATTAGGTTTTATATGTCTAAATTTGTTGATTTTAGGTGTAGTTTTGTAGGGTTGTGTATGCAGAGATTTTTGTTTTGGGTTTAGTTTATTTCACTTTAACGCATAGGTCTTATACTTTTTATGTTTACTTCGGAGTTGTATGCTTTGATTGGTATACGTTATGGTTGTTTGTTGGTCGTTTCTTTCCGTGTACTCTGGAGGACTTGTTGTTAAAGTTTTACTGTGGGGTTTGCAGACGTTTAGTGTTTTGCGGTATATTAGATGTTTTGTAGATATTTTAGTGTTTTACTTTGATAGAGCGTGGTGATTGCGGGATTAATGTACATTTTGGGATTTGTGTGTTACGTTTTGCTGTAGGCGCTATTATGGATTTGCACTTACGTATGGTTTTACACTGATTAAGTTTGCATATTTAGGTTTACTGCGGTTGTTTTGGGTTTTGTAGTTGTGCTAGAGTTGACTTGCTTGCTGCTGACTGGTTTTGTGTGGTATTTGCATGGGATTTCGTTGTATTTGTATTATTTTGGGGTTTGTGTTATTTATAGTGTAAGTTTACATGAGGGGTTTAGTTTGCATGACGTTACATTTGGGTACTTGATTTTATTTTATATAGTTCAAAGGTTTCCTTTTGTTAATTACTTGAGTTTCAGTGTTAGTATGTGCATATTATTTCGTTGTGTTGTGTTGTTTAGCATTTTACGTTGTATTATTGTATTTTGTAACTTGTTGTAATTGCATTTGCGGAATTTGTTGCGGACTTGTGTTGTTTATTTAATATGAATTGGTGGGTTGCTTACCCAAGAGTATGTTTTAGGTTTGTATTTGTGTTACTTGTGGTTACTATAAATACGTTATTTGTTGACAGACTCGTGCTGAATTTTAAATGCTAGTTGTAATTTACTGTTCGAGTTTATTTCGAATAGCGTTCGTTAACGGTGCGAGACTGGTCGCTGGGTTTGGCGTAATATGAGGTGGGTTTTGGTTCAGTGGATTCAGCGCTGATTTGTGATATTTTGCATGGGTTTTGTGTTTGTAGTTTGTGAAGGTTTTAGATGGTTTTAGTACAACCTGTGAGTTTCTGTTCGTGTGTAGGGTTGATATAATATAAGTGTGGGTTTTGGGTTTTGCTGGTTTTTGGACTTTGCTGGGTTTTGGGGTTTGCCAAGGCTTGTGTTTTGCCGCACGTGGCGTTAGGTTGTGGTATTTTGCATGGATTTTGAATTTGTGTGTTGAGCGGTTTTTAGGGGAATTTAGTATAACCTGCGGATTTTCGTACTTGTGTAGGGTTGATATAATATAAGAGTAGATTTTGGGGTTTGCTAGTTTTTGGGTTTTGGTGGGTTTTGGGGTTTGCCACGCCTTGTGTTTTGGTACTTGTAGCGTTATTCTGTGGTATTTTGCATGGATTTTGAGTTTGTTTGTTGGTTCATTTTAGGGGAATTTAGTGTAACCTGCGCATTTTTGTAGGTGTAGGTTTGGTATAATATAGAGATTTCTTATTAAGGGAGTTTTGGACTATTTTGTGATGCTTGCTGGTTAGAATTACGTACACAAGTTGAAGATTTGGGCTAGAGGGTTACTTGCAGACTTGCAGTAGTTTTGTGTAATGTTAGATTTTGCTTTTATTTATATTTCGCAGTAGTTTGAGGTAGGGTTGGCTTGTTATGAAATATGTTTGTAACTTTGGATGTGTTTCCACGTGTGGTTTATATGTTAGGGTTATTTCTGTTGATTGTAGTTTCGGGTTTAGATTTTTAGGTGATTGTTATTGGTGGTGGGTACCTTGGTTAAGTGCTGTATTTGCTTGTGTGTTATAAAGTATTGGTTGGACGAATGTTGGGTAGAATTTATGGTTGTTTATAGGTTTGCATTGTGGTTTTAAATTGGATTTTATATTTGTTGGGTTATTGTAGCCATGGGTAGATGTAGATTGTTAAGATGTACGTTATGGCTTCTGATTGGCTTTCGATGCATTTAGATCATATTGGATTTGGATTCGGTACATAGTTAGAAATGGATTGTTGTTACTAGTTTGAGGGATGGGTGTTCAATTAGCTTAACAGCCTTATTTGAGGTTGCTTTTACTGTTGTGTTTGGATGTACTTCTTACTTGTATTTTAGATTTGGGTTGTTTGTTATTTTGGGGCTGTTGTTTATAATTGTAGATGTAGTACTTGCGTTGGTATCGTTTGTTAAGATTTATACATTTGTGTCGAACGTTTTGAGTTAATGTTTGTGTGTGGAAGTTGTACTGTATACTTTCCGAGTATTTTACTTTTACGTATAGCTTTCGGGTTGGACATTTGTTTTGTAGGTTGTGGGTTGGAGGCTGCGCTGCATGTTTTGTTTCGAGATAGCGAGTTTGGGTAAGACTTGACAGTTTATTTGTTAGTTTCTTTACTATGTTGTTTAAATGTTGTTTGCTACGTTTTGGGTTTTGTAGGTTTGCTAATTTGTGTTTTGTTTGGTTTTTGTTTATAAAGATTGTGTTTTTGTTTTAGGGTTATGCAAGCACATAGATTTAGTTCGACGTTTGGGTTACTTTGGGTGTGTTAGGGTGTTTGTATGGGTGAAAGGATTATGTTTTGTGTTATTGTTTCGTGATTAATAGTTTGTGTTTGGTGTGCATTGGTTATTGCTGCAACGATTGGTGCTGTATGCGTAGCTTTGAGTGTGTAGTTGATGCATGACAGGTTGTTTGCTTTGTGTTTTTGGTATTGTTGTGTTATTAGAATGCAGATGTCTGGATTTATTTTGTAGGAGTTGCTTAATCTTGACGGTGTGTCGGGTAGGTTTTAATGTTATTGATTTGAGTTGTGCGTTATACATTAAGGTACCATATTATGTATTAGTTACAGAGGACTTGTGTTAATACGTTTATAGTCTATAGAGTATAAGTTTGTGCGATTGGTGCATTTTTATGTTTTGTGGAATTTCCTTACAGGTTGCAATTGGGTGTTATATGTTTATAGTATATGCATTGTGCGTTAGTTTTTGTTTATAGTAGAAGTTGTTTAGTTTTGTTTTCTTTACTGAGGGCGTGCACGTGTACTTTATTAGATGAGTTCGTAGATCGACATTATTTTAGATTTGGTGGATACGTGCGTTGAATCGGTTAGCTGTGTTGTAACATTACGTTTATTTGTTTGTATGTTATTTGTACGTTTGACTTCAGGTTAATGTTTGGCAGTTGTTGTTTAGGGAAGCAGTTGGACGTGTTTCTTATTATTAGAATAGACAAGTTTGTGTAGTTTCCGGTTTAAACGCACAATTCATACTTATTTTACTTTGCTACTTGTTAGCTTTTGTTGTGGGGAGGTATGTGGATTTTGTTTTGTTTACTTGGGGTTTATATTTCTAGCCTTGCGGGTTTCCGAATTTACTTTAGGGTTTGTGTAATAACGTGTATTTTGCGTAGGTTTTGGATTGCGGAATTTGGTTAGGGTTTTATTTTGTTTATATAATGGTATTTTATTTTTGACATTCGAGGGTAGTTGTGTTGGATTGTGCTGAGTTAGTGCTTTCTAACGTTTAGGTTTAGGTTGCTGGCCATAGATTTTGTTTGTGCTAGGTTTTCTGAGTGGGTTTATTTAGTTTGGATTTATTGAGTTTAGGGTTAGTTTATGTTGTTTTTAGTTGCGAGGTTTAGTTTGTGGATCGGAAATATGTTGTATATACTTGTGGATTACGTTTATAAACATTCTAGGTTTAGTTAGGTTTTGTTTAAGGTTGTTTATTATCTGTAGTTTTACTTGTTTTTGTTTGGGGTTAGGTTTGTGTGTTGCTCCGGGTTTTGTATCAGGTTTAATACATTGAGGTTTTATGTACTTTGAGTTGCGTGTATTTTAGCGTCGCGGTATGGTTTGGTTTTTGTTGTGTTTTATTTTCGGGTAAGTTAGGGTTTTGGGTATGCTGGGTAACTAGGCATGCATGCAACATTTTCGTTTACATTTGCTTGATAACGTGCTGGGGTTTGTGTATTACGGGTAGATTTCATCTTGGTAATATTATGATTAGTTTTTTGTTTGCGTGTTAGATTGTTGTTTAGGTTATGGGTTTAATGCTAGGTTTGTTATACGTTTGTTAAAGTTTTATATGGTTCTGTTGCAATATGTTTTAGTATCTCCAATTATTTGTAATATTTATCTTTTAGTTATTTGGTGGTTTTTTATTATTACTTGATTTGCTATAGTTCATTTATATGGATTTGGATTTGCGCATACTTTTATTTAGGTTTAAGGTTGTGTTGATTTCTTTAGTTTTGGAATTAGTGGTATTGTGGATTTAATGTTGCTTTGATATAGGTGTACATTTAAGTGTTGCTGCTTGCAGGTTGTGGTATTATGCGTGTGTATATTATTATTGTTTGGTAGCTGTGGGTAATTATATAAGAGGTTGTTATGATTTATTAGTTGTGTTGGTTTAGTTCTGGGGTATATGGTGAATTTTGTGTGGGGTGGCAAGAGTTACGCTTGAGCTTGTGTTTCTTTGTGGTTAACGATTTGGGGTATGTTGTACTGAGCTTGCTAGTATTGGTTTTTGTTTTCGTGACAATTGTACAAGTATATTGTATCGGTTTTTACTTTTTTAAGATGGTTTTGTGTATAGTACTTGTTGCATGTACGGTTTGTTGGCTATAGTGTTGTGCGTCATTGGGGGTTTGGATTTTTATGTTGCTTTGGATTTTTGTTGTGATGTTTTGAGGTAGATTCCATTAACTTGGGGTAAGGCTTATTGTAGGTGGTTTGTTTGCGCCTATTTCTAGGTTTCGCAGATGGTTTCCTGTAGTTTGTTGAGGGGTTGGTTTGCTACGATGCTTAGTAGGTTGTTGCGCAGATATTTGGCTTTAAGAGAAGGTTTTGCATTTAGATTAATTTAATTTGCTAAAGTTTGGTGGTGGTTTTTGTTTGTTGGGGATTTGCTTACGAGTTTTGGGTTCCCTTTATGTTTTAGTACTTCTAGATTTGCGTGGGATTGTGAGCTTGTGTGGGGTACCTGCAGGTTTTAGATGTGGTGGAGGGTTGATATAATATAGCTGTGTGTTCCGGGCTTTATAGGGGGTTATAAGGGCATTTGGGGTGTTGGGTTGTGCTTTAAATGGTGCTTTAGAAGTTCCTTGGATGCTGGCGTGGTTGGAGTGAGTTGGTCCCAGTCCCAGGAATGTTGGTGTATGTGATTTTAGTGATAGTGTTAACTTCTGCACAGGTTGTGTTTACGGTTGTGTTAATATGTTCTCTACGTATTTTGG
>JASAOA010001529.1:0-15166 GCA_030849815.1 Vickermania spadyakhi | reverse complement strand
CTGGAGTGGTTTATTTGTTTGTTTTATTCGTTATTTAATTGTTGTGCGTAGAGTTAATAGCTTACTGGTAGGTTTGTTGTTTGGCTTACGCGTGTTTTGTGTTGTGGTTTTGTAATTGTTGAATTTAGTGTTTGTTGGACTATGTTTATAATACATACGTGATAGTTGTTGTTCTAGTAGTATGGGTGGAAATTTATATGATTAGTAATGGTGTTTGTTGGGCGCGTAGAGGTTTTGATATTACTAAGATTTGCGTTGTAGAGTTGTTATAAATTAACTGAGGGTATGGGTGTTTTATTTCGGTTTGTTTGTAGTTTAGATTTTGTTTAAATAGCTGCGGAGTTACCGTACTTTCAGGGCTTGTAGGTTGGCAGACAAGTGTTTTTTTAGTGGTATGCTTGTAATCTTAGTGACTGATTCTGTTTAGGTTGTAGGAGTGTCAGTTACCGGCTTGCGAGAGTTTGTTTGTTGGTGTTTGCTTGTTAAATATAATATCGTTGTTAGTTAGTGTTTTGTTAGGTATTTCTAGACTTTGTATTTAGTGTACTCTTTGTTGACGACTTTGTTGGGTCTTTACTTTGTATATATTTGTACTTAGAACTTAGGGTTTGGTTTTCTATGTAGGTTTTAAATATAGTGTTTTATTTAATTTTGGCTGACATGGGGTTTTTAGTTTTGTTAACTCTGATACTTAGATTAAGTGTAATACGCGAGGTTTTGGTTTGTAGACTTGTGGTGTTGCACTTTGGCTTTCTTATACGGGTGAGGTATTTCGGTTGTGTTCTGAGACTTGGTTTGGTTGTTGTTTTAAGGTGTTTTAGATTTGTTGTGTTTTGCAATTTTGTTTGTAGTTGTTTGATACGTATTTTGAGGTTTGGGGAAGGTGGATTGACATGTGTGATTTTGCATTGGTTAGGTTGGTATTTTCTGCATATAGCTTTTTGTTTGTTGGTGTGCAATTAAATTTATGGGATGGTAGGTATTTGTACGTTGGTTTTGGAATAGAGTTAGGTTGTGTGATTTAGTAGTGAACGTGTGAATTGGCTAGGGTTTGCAGTTAATTGGTTTGGGTGTTCCACAGGTTTAAGTTGTTATTGTTTGATGGGTTGGGATAGTTTAGAAGTGGTTGTTTTCCTTTGTTTAGCTTGAATCTAGGATGCCTATGATTGCGTTGTTTTTGTAGGTGCTTATAGTTTAAGCCTGTATATAGGTTTGTTGTTCGACAGTTGCGTTACGTTAGAGTTGTTATTTTACTTTAAATAGGGTTTTATGGTACCCAGGAATTTGCCAATTAGACGATTTTGTATTTCAGTTATTAAATTTATTTGCGTTGATTAACTTTGTAATATCTATAGGCTTTATCTTTAGTTTTTATGATTATTACTTGATAGTTGTATAGGTTATATGTGAAGTGTATGCGTATTTGTTTATTTATGTGGAGGTTTTGCTGAGTGGCTTAACTTGTATTTGCTTTACTGCTAATATTTTATTGTGTTCTTTTAGCCAATGTGTTGGTGGATTTGGGTGACTTGTGTTGCTATGTAGGTTTGTTGTTTGACGTTGTGGTGACTTTAGCTATATGTTGGGATTTTGGTTTTTGTTTTAGTGACCTAGATTGTTGTTTTTGTGGTGTTTACCGTCGCAGGTTTGTTTGTTAGGTTTAGGCTTCTGTGTTGAGTGTTTAGTTCATACTATTTGTAGTATCGTATATTTAACTCGTTAGCTTTTCTGTTTGGGTTTGGTTTGTTTAAATTTAATAGATTGCATTACAGAATGCTTTGTTTTACGTATTGATTAATGTTATTCTGTGACTAGATTAAGTATTCATTTCGGTGTATACGATATGTACATGTGTGGTTTCTTTTGGGTTTTACTTTAGGTTGGTTAGATTTTCAAATTTAGCTGGGTTTGTATTTTAGAACCATTGAGTTGTATGGGTTTGTATTGCGCTGTTGGGTTGCCTAGCGGTTAGGTTGTATTTCGGGTTGTTCGATTGCTTGGCTTTGATTTGTGAGTTGTTTGTTTGTTGTTGCTGCTTTATTAAGATGCATTCTGATGAGTTGCGTTTCCTGTAGATGGCTGCATACTTTATTGATTTGACGTTGCTTGGCTATTGTGTTTGGTAGTTTAGTGTTTTGTGCGAGTGCGCTGTGTGAATTAATGGTGGTTGTTTGTGGGTCACACGTTGTTTTTATGATTCCTGTAGGAGAGTAGTTAGACAGTTTTCGCCGTGTGTGTTTAATAAGGTTCCATTCAATTATTGGTTACAGTGAGGCTTGTGTGAGTTGTTTAGTTGTATTTAGCTTCGGGGTTGTGTTGACTTGTGGTTGCACTGTTATGTACAGTTTATAGTTGTGGTCTGGATTTTGTACTTGGGTATTACACGTTTTATAGTTGCTTTTGTGTTTACGGTTGTGATTGTGGGGTTTAGGTTTATATTTGTATTTTGTATACCTTCGTGTCACCTTTAGTATTTTGTAAGTGCTGTTTTTGCCTTGGACTTTCGGGTTAGTTGGTTTGGTATTGTGTACTTTATTTGCTTTATTTTGCTGTAATTACATATAAAGGTTGTTTACCTGCGGGATTTCTGACGTCTGGAGGGTTGATATAATATAAAGGTTTGGTAGAATCTTGTGTTTTCCTTGTAATTTCGATAGTAAAGGTGGGGATCTTGAGTGTTTTACAGAGAGTTTTGGATTTTCCTGACTTTATTCGTGTTGTTACGCTAATTATGTTTGGGTTTGTTTGGGTTTTGCAGCCTTTTGCGATGCTGTTGTTATAGTACTTTGTCGTAGTGTTTTTAGGGTGGGTTATTAAGTAGGTTTTTGAGGGTAGGTTGGTGTAGGTAGGATTTGGAATGTTCATGGTATGATACCGTTGGAGTTAGAGTTTTGGTTGATTTGCGCACACGTAGGGAACTTGTGTGATGTTGTATGTATTTAATTTGTTTAGGGTTTATGGTTGTTTTTATAATATAGTTACATTGACGTGTGTGGTAGTGTGCATAGGTTTCAATTTGTGTTTGGTGTAAGATTTGTATGGTATATTTTCTTTCTTGTTTAGGTTTTGGGGTTTTACTGGTTGTGTTTTGTGTAATATGATTACAATTTGTGGGCGGAGATTGTATTTGTTAGGTTGGTTGCTAATGTTTTGATTTGTTAATGAGTAGTCGATGTAGCGTTTAATTTAGATGTAGAAGCTTGCGCAGGTTTGTGATGTTTGTGGAGGTTTGTATGTTTCATACATTACGTTAAATTGTAAGATATTTGCACGTTTAACTTGCGTTTAGAGTTTTACTTTATGACCTCAATAGGCTTAATTGTTTGTAGGTTCGGAGGCATACATTATGGGTTTTGTTAGGTAGCTTGCTTTGGTTTGGTTTCGTATTTTGTGTATTTTGTTTGTTTGCATATAATTGTAGCTTGTCTTGGGATTTGCTTTTAGGTTAAGTTTTGATATAGATTTTGGAGTTGTTTTTATTTATTTTATTGGATTGTAGTTACTTTTGCTTTCAAGGCGGGAATTGTTAGTTTTGATTTGGGTATTGCATGGTATATTTAGTAGGAGTTTGACTATAAAGTGGTTAATGGTTCGTTAACAATTGTTGAGGTAGGTTGGATGGATGCTTGGTTTTGCAGATCTTAGCTTTAACATATGGTGGATGTTGTGTTTAGGATTGATTGTAATGCAGTTTGGGTGTGTACGCGTTAGTATGTGTGTGTGGAGTTTATTGACTACTTACGTTTACTTTTGTGGTTGTTGCTGATTTAGGTTTGTTGACTTTAGTTGCTAGATTGGTTGTGTGCATATTTTGGGTTCTGTTTGCTTGTTTTTGGTGTTTGTATTAGTATGTTGGTGTTGACCTCGTTTTGTGTATATGGATGTTTTAGATTTAGAGATTTTACTGTTTTGATATACTTTGGTGGTTGGTTAATGGCTATAGGTTGCGGATGCTCTTGGGTTGTTAAGGTTGTTTGTTTTTAATTATTATATTTGTTTGATTGCATTTGGTTGTAGTTTATATTTTATTTATAGCTTTATAGTTAGTAATATCAAAGTTCTATGTGTTTGTCGGCCAATTATTACTTTTGTATGTGATGGGATGTTAGTGATTTAGGTTTACATGGGTGCTGTGTTTGTTTAGTAAATGATTTTGTTTTACGTTTTGGTTTTTGGTATATATTATACGTTTACTAACTGTTTGTTGGGTTGTTTTACTTGTTTTCGATTCGAGTTTTAACAATTGATTGGTGGGTGTTTATTGTTGTGTGGTTAAGTTAGTTTTTGTTGGCTTTCCTTGAGTTGTTTGTTAGGTTTCATTATTGTAGGGTTTTGGCGTTTGCTTTTAGGTTGCAGACTGATGCTTTGCTAAGTTGTTTATAGGCATTGTTTATGTTGTGTTTCAGGCAATATTATAAATACTTAGTTTCTTATGGATTGATTTTGTTTGGCTTACTTTTGATAAGAGTACGTTCCTGGGCCTGCGATTGATAGATGTTTCGACAGTGGAGTTTTAGTGTAAATGAGGTACCTGTATATACATACTTCGATGCTATTTGGTACTTAGTGCTACGGATTTGGGATGTTAGATTATGTAGTAATTGTTTACTAGTTTTATGTTTAAATGGTTTTATAATTTTGTAGATTTGCTTGATATTTGGGTTTTATATAGGTTTAACTTGGTGGTTTTGGGGTTATACATTGGTTGTACTGTTTGACGAGTTGTTTTTGCGATGTTGTGTATTGCAGGTATATGGATTTGCAGGAGTTTTGTATTGTAATTTATATGTGCTTGCATTTGATTTGCGAGGTGTACTTTATAGTACCGGGTTTTAGGAATGTTGATTTACATTTATTTTTAGGTGTATCCAATGCGTGACTTTTCGCTGTTAGATTTGCATTATCGTGGGTTTTGTGTTTCGTTTTACACGTGTTTTATTATTTTGTTATGATTTGTG
This sequence comes from Vickermania spadyakhi, assembly GCA_030849815.1. NCBI lineage: Eukaryota > Euglenozoa > Kinetoplastea > Trypanosomatida > Trypanosomatidae > Vickermania > Vickermania spadyakhi. The sequence continues at coordinate 10,208 of JASAOA010001529.1, read as the reverse complement.
TGATTTTTAATTGCTCATTGGTTTGGGTTTATATTGGATTTTCGTGTATATGTTTTGTGCTTCTGCATGCGGGGGTTGTGCATTTTTTAATTTAGATTTGTTTACTTTGTTGGGTTTGCAGATGGTACTTTATTGTTGTGCTGGATGGTTTGCTGTTGTTTCCCGGAATTTTACATGGTGGTTTTATTGGAGTGATATTTAGAGTACTCTAGTGACGCGTGTATTTGTAGATGTTGTTACTTTTGTTTGTGAACTTGTGGGTTTGCTCGCTTTCTGAATGTAGGTGACTGCCGTATTAAGATTAGTGTTTAGTTTTGATGGGTTGGTTGACTACTAGTTGTTAAACTTTTTGTTGTAATTTTGTTTTGGTTTGTAGGTACTTTATGTGAGTTGGTTGTTGTTTCTAATTTGATAACTGTGTTTTTTGTTTGTATTTGTAATTGTATTATGGGCATAGCGGAGTTAGTTCTGGGTGTAGGCACATATACTCTTTTGAGTGTTTTGTAAGTGGGGGGATGAGTTACTTAGTTTGATTGCATGTGTATGTGTTACTTTTGCAGTTAACTTTTGGGTATGTTTACTTATTGTTTTACAGTTAGGTAGTGTGTTGTGAGGGTTGTGTTACTGTATATTTTTATGTTGATTAATTTGCATTGTAATAGTGCTTCTTATGTTCTTTGATTCTTATTTGTTATTACTTGGGTGATGCTTGTAGTTTTCGGGATCCTTGTATATGTCGGTTTATAGTTACTTGTGTTTTTTGTTTGTTTGTTTGGTGTGGTTATACCGTCTTAAATTTCCTTATACTTGTTTGTAGTTAAAGGTTTTTCTTTTGTTTGTGCGCTGTGCCTAAGGTTTATTTTAAGTGTTAGGTGCCCTATCTTGTTTTATACTTTCTAGATGCTCGTTTAGTAGCGTTGATTTATTGTTGTTTATTTATCTGTAGGTATAGGGCGGTTACTTGGCGTGTTTGTGTTTCAGGGGGCAGATTGGTTTGCATTGTTGTGGACTTTTTAGCAGGTGTTTACTATTGCTTAGGTTTGCCGGGTTTGATATTTGAATTACTTTTGTTATGTATGACTTGACACGGAATTTTTTACAGGTGTGTGGTTCAGTTTTGGACAGGCTATTAGAGTTTTTGCTTTGTTTATTGGTTACATTGTTTTGACGTTTAGGTTTTCTGTGATGCAGAGGCTTCCGGCGGTTTTGGGTATTATAGTTTGATTTCCTGTATTTTGTCCTTTATTGTAGGTTTTTGGGGCTGGTTTAATTGCAGTATTTGTGTGGGCAAGACACTTACCTGCAGGTTTCTAAGCTGGTGGAGGGTTGATATAATATAGTATTGGTACTTGGGGTAACGTTGGTTTGTGTACTGTGATTTTATGTGTTTCGGGGTTATATTGCTTTTATGCTATTTGTGATAAGCCTACTGTATGTATTGCGCGAAGGTTATGCTGGGATGTGTCCTTTGTAAATTGTGACCGGCGGAACTTAGGGAAGTTCGGGATTTTGTAGTGTGTGACTTAGGGGTGAGTGTGTTGGGAGTTTGCGTGTTAAGTTCTGGAGTTTGTTTGGGTTGTTTGTGTATGGTTGCTGCGTTTTGGTCATTTGCGTACTTCCGGAATTTAATTATGATTTCTATATGTGGGACTTCCCGTTAGGAGTTGTAGCTATGTGTGTGCAGTTTGGGTTAGGCATTGTGGTACATTAGGAATCTGTGAGTTTGTTCTGACTTTGAGAGGTTTATATTTAATGCTTGCATAAATGTTTGGTAGATTTGGTTAGACTTTACATTTAATTATAATTTAGGGTTACGTTTGCAGTTGTAAGAAGATGTGTGTTTTGTTTTGAAAGTGTTCGGTGGGGTTCTAATAAAGCAATGATACTTGGTTGCTCGGTTTGGTATTTGTATGATGTAGGATTGCGTTGGGTTTTTATGGAGGTACCTTGATTTGAGAAGTTTGGTTTTGCGTTTTGTACGCTTGTTGTAAGCTTGTTATGTTTGAAGTGGTGTTTGTTGCACGGGATGGGTTTTGTGGGTTTGGATTGGAGGTCGGCACAAGATTAGATTATGTTTACAGGTTTTAGCTGTTTGAACTTTATGGCAGTGTAATGTTTGTTGTATTCATATTTAATTGTAATATTGTGAGCACCCTTTTATAGTGAGTATTGTATTATTACTTAGTTTTGATGTATGATTGTTAGTGATAGTTTATAAATGACATGTTGGTTATGATGTGTTACATAGTTGTGGTTTTGCGTTGTTTTGTTTTAGTTTGTTATTGTTGCCGAATTTCCTGCTGAGACTTAAGGTGTTTCATAAACTTTCTTATTTTACGTAGGGGATGGTGGATTTGTAGACCATATTTTGCGCAGATAAGGTGAGTGTCGCGTTTTATGTTTGCTTTGTAGTTGATGGATATGTAGCTAGGTATTGTGGGTTTAAGGATTGAAAATTTGTCTTTCCAGGATTTTGTAATGCTGTTATTGGTTACACTTGGTTTTGCTTATGGTAGTGTGGGTTATTTGTTTGTGCAACTTGTTTATTTATTAGATTAAGTGAGATTTAAGTGTATGCTTTCGGGTTTAGGTTGGTGGGGTTTGTAGATTTGCCTAATGTGGGTGTTTTGTTTGAGGGTATTTTCAGGGTGTTTGTTTGTGGTAGCCTGCAGTTTGCTGCTGATAGAGGTTTCTTGATGTGTTGTTAATGAGTGTTTGGTTTTCCGGGTATATGGAGGTTTAGGCCCCGATATTTACGCAGAACTCGTATAATGGTAGTTATTATGTAATTTATCGTGTATTTGTATGAGTACTTTTGGTTGAAATACATGTTGTAAGGTTTGTGGAGTTTTGATACCTGCTATAAATGTTGGTAGTGTTTGATGTGTATGATTAGTGCTTAATGATTTGGACAAGGCTGGTAGGTTTGCTTTACATAGTTAAAATGTTATAGTTCGTAATAATAATTAGGTGTCTTATAGTATTTGGTGATATTACTTATTTTAAGTTTGTTTTATCTGTTTCATTGCTTGTAATAGCTGTAGCATTCATTATGAGAGGTTGTTGTCTGGGTTTGTTTTTTATAACAAGGTAGTTGGTTTTACTTTGGGTAGGTTTGTTGTCGTTAGATGGATAGGTTTACTGTTGTGGTTTTAGGTGATTGTGTTGGTTTTGTGTTTGTATTTGTTAGTGTGACATACTGATTTCACTTGTAGGTTTACTTGCTTGTAGGTTTATTGAATTATGTAGTTCGTGATTGCTTGTTTGGATTTGACTGAAGTTGTGTTTGGATTGTAACTTAGACTCTTTGTAGGATTGCTACAAAATAATTTTGTTGTTTGGTATTGACACGAGTTTTTGAGTTTGTTCTTTTAGATTTGTTTTCTTTTCCGATTTTGTATGTTGTAGAACTTACATTGATGGCTTGATGTGTCGCAGTTATGTACTTTTGTTTTGGTGATTTCGGAGTTGCTTGTTTTTGACTTTAGGTTTCATGCTTTAGATTTGATATGTAACGGTATGTAGGTGTTGTGTGTTAGTTTCTTGTTGGTTTGAGCCAGAGGGTTGTTGCTGGGACTTGCGGGTGGATTTATTGCTATAGTAGGTTGCGTATTTTGTATGATGGATGTAGTTGGTGGCGGTTTTTGTGGTGTATGAAATTTATATGTGAATTTAATTGATTTGGGGTTGTTTAGATTGCTGAAGGTTGGAGTTTGTAGTAGTTTCACTTGGGTGAATCTTGGCAACGGGTTGTTTGGGTTTTATAGTATATTGTGTTTATTGTGTTTTTGTTTATGGTTGTAGTTTTGACTATGGGTTTACAGGGGTGATGTAGGAGTGCTGTTATTTTTGTTTTGTTTGGAGTTTTCCGTTTTGTTTTGCATGCATTGCAGGTTTGCTGACTTCGTTTTACGTTTGTGTTTGTGTGCTTACTTTGTTAAGGTTTAGATGTTCTTGTTTTCGTTTGAGCACTTGTGGGGTTTGGGTTTTCGTTTTAATTCTTGGATTTTGGGTTTTTGATAAGGTTTAATTTATACTTTAGGTTTAAGGTTTTGGTAGTGGCTTTATTTAGGATGCTTTGCATTGCATGCTTAAAATTATGTATGGTTGTACGGGAAATGGACCTGTTGGGAGTTGCCATTTTATTATGATTATGTAGGAGTGTGGCATGGATTGTTTACTCGAGGTTGTTAGCTTGCCTTGCGGGGATTTATATAGTTTGTTTCGTGAGCCACGTGGTTACATAGATATGTTGTAATTTATTTGTTCTATTCATTTTGTTTTACTGTTGCCGTAGGGTTTGCTGTTTTGCATGTTTGTTGCGTGTTTTTAATTTTTGTTTGTTTTAAGGATGCGTTGTGCAGGTAAGTTTGTCTATCTCCATTAGTTAGGTTCGGTTTCCGTTAGTTTTGAGTTTTTAGACGGTGTTGGAGTTGTTGTGATGCACCATTTTAGATGTATGGTTTAAGGTTGTATTTGTTTTTTTGTTTCCTTTATTTGGGTTATCGCTGTTCTCTGTAATTTTGGGTTTTACTTGCTTTGATTTTCATGTCGATACTTAGTTGTGAGCTTGCCTTAAGGTTTTACTTGGAGGGTGTATGTATTTCGCTTTAGTGTTTGTAGTTTTTGTGCGTTGGGTTTAGAAGTTCTGTGGTTTTGTGTTTTGTTATGTTCTGATTTGTGTTTGATTAGTAGGTTTCCCATTTGTTACTTGCATATTTTGTATTTGTAGGATTGTTGGTGTTCTGATTTTTATTGTGTGAAGAGTTTTTGTTTACTATAAAGGCTTGGTTTTGTTGGAGACATCTGCATTTAAGCTTACGGAACTTGTGTTTTTGTGACTGGTTTTACTACCCTATAGATTTCGCAGTTTGTAGGTGTCGAGGTTTTGCGTGTGTGTTGGTTTTGGGTGTTGATTGTTGCTATTTGTAGGTTGGTCAGTCTTGTAGTTTTACTGCTTGAGGTGATTGTGGGAACCTTCAATGTTTCGCTCCTGTGGAGGGTTGATATAATATAGCCACTTGTAGATTTTCGGGGATTTTGGTGAGAACTGCAGGTTTTTTTCCTTTGAACACTGCTAGAAGGTGTGGGTATTATGCTTTTATAGTGGCTAGTAATAGTATTGGAGGTTGCATTTACGCCGGTATAATCGCTAATTTCGGGTCGTAACTGCAGATTTTGCCTTTCGTAGAGGGTTGATATAATATAGTTGCTTGTAGATTTTTGGGGTTTTTGTTGGGAACTGCAGGTTTTTGCTTTGAACACTGCTAGAAGGTTTGGGTATTCGGCTTTTATAGTGGCTAATAGGTATTGGAGGTTGTGTTTACGCCGGTATAATCGCTAATTTCGGGTCGCAACTGCAGAGTTTGCCTTTCGTAGAGGGCTGATATGATATAGTAGATTTGGAGACAAGGTTGTTGTGGTTTGCATTTAGGAGCCGTTTTGGTAGGATTTGTAGATTGAGACTTTGTCAGGGCTCTGTACACCTTCGGGGTAACCGTGACATGCATCTTTCAGATAGGGTTTGTAGTTCGTTGTTTAGAGTATAGTTTACATAAATGTGGATCTCGTTGTGTTGAATTTGCGCGTTTGTTTTTGTATTTAGTATGTTCGAGTTACGCTAGATATTTGGTTGTGTGACTTAATGTTGCTGTGTTGTTTGGGAATTTTAGATTGATGGATTTGTAGAGTCTGTTATAGGTTTAGAATTTGTTATAGGTTGGATTCTAGTTTGGGTGCTGTTGGGTGTCTTTTGGTGAAGTGTTTGTACGTTGTTTAGGGTTGAGGTTTGCTTGAAGGTTTAGGTTTGCGTTAGGTTTTGAACTTAATTTGTAGTTACCGAAGGTTCTCTTGATTGTTTTTTGTGGTTTTGTAGGTCGTTTGATTTAAGAGTTTTGTTTTGTATAGGTAGGATTCTTAAGTTCTGCTATTTATTAAATGCTATGAGTTACAGTATCTTTCCATGTGTTTACGGGTTTTGCTTTTGTTGAGTTGGGTGTGATTTTGGGTTTTGCGTAGCTAATTGCATAGGTAGGGGTGTAGTTTGGAGGAGTTTTGCTGTTTGTATTGGGAGGTTTGCTGTTAGATAGTTTACTGTGGATGTGACTTCGGGGTTTTATGTTTGACGTGGTAGGTTTGGTTGTGTGTAGAGTTTGTTTGATTATGTTTACTTAATTTTACTATAGATTTTGGCTTACTGATGATTTGTATCTTATATTTATAGTTGCGAGTTTTTGGGTATCATTGGTTTTATAAGATGTTATTGGTTTAATTGCTAGGTTGGGTTTGGGTGTTACTTATAAGTTTTTATTTTACGTAGGTTGTGTGGCTAGATATTTCGTTGGTGATTTTTGTAGGTTACTATGTTTTAGGTTTGTTACGTTGGGTTTGCTACTTGCTTTTGATTTGAGTTGTGGTTTCTTGTTTGGTTTACTGTATGCTTCGGTTTGGGATTGTGATGCATGCAGTTTTGCTTTATGTTTAGTTGTTTGATGTTGTGGGTTACGTTGGTTTATGGGTTTCATTGCTACCTTTTATTTTAGTTTACTTTTGGGATTAGTTGTCATGACTTACTTTTACGTTGCCAAGGTTTTGTTATGAATTTGTAGGTTGTACTTGATTGTTGCTTTCGATAATTGGAGGTTTATAGTTGTTAGGTTTTGAAAGACTAAAGTGTAATATTTTACTTGTTTTTGATGAATGTTGTACTTTGTATGTGGGTATTGTTTGGGATTTAGAGGTTATGTTGTACCGTTTCGGTCAGCAAGTTGTTGTAGGTGGTTTGATTTGTTTCTGGGTTTGGAATTGTACATATTTTTCATACTCTATTCTGTTAATGAGTTGCTCTTGCACGTTTGTATTTTCTTTATTGGTTACTACTTTAAGATGCAGTTTTTGGATAGGTGTTGTGGGTGGAGGTTTGTAATATTAACTTTGGCTGTTATTGTTTATATGCGTTATGAGGTTTGGGTTTTCAGGTCTGTTATTTAATTTTTGTATTATAGTTGTAATATTCAGGATGCATGAGTTTGGTGTTAATTATTATATTTATTAGTGATTATGATTTATATTTGTAGTTTTTGTTTTACGGTTATATGTGGTGGTTTACTTTGGAGTATGTAGTGGTCTAGGTTTTGTTACAATTTTACAACATTGATTTTGGTTTGCATTGGATTTATAGTAGTTGTTTTCTTTTTATTTGTAAGTTGTGTATTTTGCATTACCACAGGTTTGTTGTTGGATTTTGTTTTCATTTTGTCGTTATAGTGTGGACTTGTTGATTTTGCGTTTTTGGTTTTCGCCGATGGGTATTTCGGGGTTTGGTTGTGAGTTGGTTTGTCAGCTAGTTTTATTCTTCGGTAGTGTAGGTTTGTGGTTTTGACTACCGTTAGTTTAGTTTTTATTTGCTTGTGTTATAGCAGGCATTGCATAGGTTTGTTTGTTTGATGATTTTCTTTGGGTTTTGGTATTTGGTTAAAGTGGTTATTTTTAGTTGTTTACTTTAAATTTCCGTTTAATTATGGATTTGTGTTTCTTTTTGTGGAGTTTAATATTCTGTTAATCTTTGTGGATGCGGATATTAGGTTTACTCGTGAACTTTGGTAGGTTGCTTCCGCATAGTTTAGTTACGTTATCTTGTTACTTTGTGATTTGTGAGGTTAGTTGTGTACAGGTTTGACAGGTGTGCTTGGCATAGCATGTTGTAGATTTCCATTTTAGTGTTCTTTCGGGGTTGTTTCATTTAATAAGGTTTACTTTGTAACTTTACATGGTTGTGGATTTGAGAGTAGGTGTTTTTGCTTGTATAGTTTTGGGGTTTTTATATGTGTTTGGGTTGTAAGTACCATTTACTATATACTTGTACGCTGTGGTTTTGAGGTTTTAGGATAGGTGTTATTATTGTTGGTTTACTTGGTAGACGTTGTAATTTGGAGATTGTTATATTGATTTTAAATTGGTTATTTGGAGTTTTGTATGTTGTGTTTTAATTTGTTTTTTTACACTCAATCGAGGTTTAGACAGGGTTTGTATAGTTTACTTAACATGTAATACATTTATTTTAATTTGGTTTTGTTGTTGCTTTAGATGACTTGCGTTTGGTAGATATTTATGTTTTGTTTTGTTTTGGGTTTTTGTTTGGTGTTTGTAGGAGTCAGCAGAGTTTGTGTTAATGTTTCATATTTGTTTATGAAGTTGCATGTGTTGTTTTAATTGGTTGGTTTACTTTGCATGAATTTGTAATAGTGTAATGCTATTTGTGCGTGAAGTGTTATTACTTAGAGTTTGATGGATGTTTTTATGTATGTTTACGGGTTTGGATTGGTGGATTTACTTTTGGAGGCATAGAGTTTCAATGTTAATACTTTATTTGTGTGATTGTTTCCTGTTTGGGTTTGAGATTTCCGGCTTGCGATAAGTTTAAGTTTGGGTGATTGTATGGACGGGTGTTGTGTCGCCGGAAATAGGTTGGATATATGCATGATAGCCGAGGGTGCTTTTGTGGTTTATGGATTGGTATACTTAACTTTCTTATAAACAGGTTTATGTTGCTTTTTTGCTGTTTGTTGTTTTTCGGGTAGATTTGTTATTTGTACACATATGGTTATCGGTTACATTTGCTGTTTCTTTTAGGTTTGTTTCGTGCTAGGTTTTCAGAGTGTTGTATGTTGGAGTCTTGGTTTAGATGTTTGGATTTTACGGTGTAAATGTTTTTATGCGTATTTGGTTTTCTGCTCTTAGTTGCATTTTAGCTTGTTTTATGTATGTAGTTACGTTACTTTACTTTTGATACTGGAGGTTGCACGTGGACCTGTTGTTTTTGCTTTCAGGTGTTTAGATTCGCTAGCTGATATAGGCACGTGGAGGGGTGGGGTCGTAAACTTTGTGTTTTTAGTTGTATGGAGGGTTGATATAATATAGGGGAAATGTGGTAATTTACGGATGCCGGGATTCCTGTAGGTTTTGGGCTTTATATTTAGAGTGTTCTCAGGGCCTTAAAGGCTGTTTTCTAATATGTTCCAGTATAGGTGCTTTAGGTTGTTGGTGTCGCAGGTGTCTTTCTTTAGAGTAGGGGTGTTATAGGTTTCCTATATTAGTTACGATATATGGCGGTATTTGCAGCTTTTAGGGTTGGGAAATTTAAATGGTTAGAGCTTGTTTTGTTTTGCGGGGTGTCAATAGTGTGTTTGGATAGAGACTTGGTGTATTGTTATGAGGTTTGAATTTTTAGTTTTGAGTTGGGGTATGACGAGATTGGTTGCTAGTTTGGAATTTGTATGGTTTGGGATTCGGCCTTAGATATTTTCGTTTCAAAGTTTTAGTTTTGCTTGCGGTTTTCTTTGCATTACTTGCGTAGGTACCCAAGTATAGTTTTGTATTTTGTTACAGGCTGTGGATTTAGTAATTAATTGTGATCGTGAGTTGGCTTTGTAATTAAGTGCTTAGGTTGCTTCCATATTGGTTATGTTTGGGATTTGCTTGTACGGGGTTTATTTGGTTGGTTACACATTATCTTGTTGGTTAGGTACTTACTTTTGGTGTATTACTACGATACGTTTTGTTTTAGGGTTTTTATGTACTTTTTACTTATGTATTTGTATAGTGCTTGCAAGAGGTGTTGATATGCGTCTAGATTTTAATTATTATATTTATTTGTAATATTGCACTTTTATCTTCTTTTGTATTGTGCATTATTACTTATTGATGTTATATGTTTTATTTACGTTATAAGGGTTCTACTTGATTGGTTTGGTTTGTTGGATGACTGGTATTTTACTTTTTCTGTATAGGTTCTGATGGATATGAGGTTTGTGGTTATAGGTTATTGCGCGAGTGTAAGCGAAGGGTGGTGGCTTCTATGTTAGGTTGGGTTTTGTGTTTTGTTATGGGATTTATGTAGCTTTTGTGGATTATTTCGTATAAGTTTCATGAGTTTGCTAGAATTTGGGTTTCAATTATGTTCTTATTTACACAGAAATTGTTGTGAGTTTTGCGGGTTTGCTGGGTTACCTGTTACTTGTGGGTTGTGTATTTTGCAGATTTTGGTTTTAACTTACATATATTTTGTTTTGGTTTGTAAATATCCTACGTATTACTGGAGTGGTTTATTTGTTTGTTTTATTCGTTATTTAATTGTTGTGCGTAGAGTTAATAGCTTACTGGTAGGTTTGTTGTTTGGCTTACGCGTGTTTTGTGTTGTGGTTTTGTAA
>JASAOA010001528.1:0-15164 GCA_030849815.1 Vickermania spadyakhi | reverse complement strand
TGTGTATACCATGATTTTCCTTGAAAAACGCTGGTTTTGGGGTATTTTCCTGGTTACATAGTGTTACAAAGCGTATGTTGTACGTTCCTGCTAGGCCACAACTGCCTGTTTTTTTGGTTGTTAGCGGGTTGATATAATATACGTTATTTTAGGTTTTGCAGACACAGGGGTTTGGGGTTTTGGGAAGTTGCGGGTTTTTAGGTTTGTTTATATTGATATTGTATTACAGGTTGCGGGATCCATACTACGCTGGGATATTGGTTTGTTGTTTTGGGATTGTGGGTTTTTGTACAAGTTTGGCACATTTGTATATTGTGTTGTTGCACTTTATTGAACAGTTGGTTTGGAGCTTAAGGTTTTGGGTTTTGGGTAGGTACGTTGTATGTTTTGTTTGTGCATTACCATTTTTGGGTATGTCAGTGTTGGGTTTGTGAGCTTTGGCTTGTAGATTTGCAGGACTTTATACTATTGGATATTTTGTAGAGTGTTTTACAGTAATTGGTATTTTACGGTGTTTTAGTTTATGATTCATATTTGTTTGGGTTGTTATTGGTAGTTTCTTACTTTATAGGTTTATAATGTTGTGTAGGCATGCCGCATGAGGGTTGTGGGGTAGCGTCATTTTAGATTATGTTGGTTATGTTATAAGCTTGTAATATTGTAGACGTTCGATTGCGTGGTTTTATTATTACTTGTAGATTGGTTATAATTAGCTTTGGAAGTGGTGTATTTTATTGTTTATGGTGCAGTGTGGGTGCGTGTTTGCTATATTGGATTTTGTAAGGTGATACATTGCTTATTGTTTTGTTTGCGAGGGTGTTTGGGGAATGGTAGTTTTGTGAGTTGTTATTGTTAGTTTGGCTTTTTATAGGTTTTAGTTATTTGCTTGGATTGGTGGGTGCTGTGTGGGAGGGTTGCGCTTGCTTGCTTTAGGTGTATTGTATGTGTTGGATTGTTTGCATTTACTTCTGGTGTGGTTGGTAGCATTTGTGTTAGTGTGGGTGTGTAGTTTAGGTTTGCGGTTGGATGGGTTTAGAATAGGTTATTTGATTTGCGTAAGATTAGGTTGTTTTATACTTGTTTTGAGTAGTTGTTTAGGTTACACTTATATGCATGGTAATATTGTATTCGTTATCTTTATGTTTTGAGTTATTACTTATTTGTGGGTTCATTGGTATAGCAGGTTGTTATGGTTGTTTGCAGTTTGATATATTTATTGTTGTAGAGTTGCATAGTTGCTTTTATTTAATATTTTAAATCGCTTGTTGAGTGTTGTGTTTTGCGGAATAGATTTATTATAATTGCATACTTTATTTTGTGTGTATATATTGGTTTTGTTATACTTGTTATTTATATGTAATAGTTAAATTTGCGTTATTTGTGTTGTTTTTGAGTACCTGTTGTATTAGTTGTAAAGTGTGTACATAGTTGGAGTATTTGTTTCGGGATAGGTTACTTGTTTGGGTTTAGTTTTAGATTTTGTTGTTTGGGTAAACTGCATATAGGTGTTTGTAGTTTAGGTTTTAGGTTTCTGGATGATGGGTTTCATAGACATTTTGTGATTTGTCGTTTGGGTTTGACTAATTTGTGGTTTGTTATTTTGTTTTGTTTCGATTTGTTTGCTTTTTGCAGTGTGCTTATGTGCACATTTGTCAGTATTCCGATTATACAGTTGGCTTAAGATTGGGTTTGTCATACGGAGATTTCTTTCCTTCGTTGGTTGGTTTGTAGTAGTTGCTGGTGCATTACTTTGCAGTTGGCTTTGCTTTGTAGTTGGTTCGTTGATTGTGTTTTGCGGTGCCGTGGGGTGGATTTATATGTTTAGGTTTAATTTGTGGATTTTGATAGAAGACTGCGTAACTTGTGTTTAATATTGGATTATAGATTGGTAGATATGGTCTGAATTAAGTTTTCTGCAGCAACGGGTTGTATATGGGTTTTTCGTTTACGGTTTTATGACATATAGTTTGTTTCGTTAATTTGTTAGGCTTGTGTATCTGTATAGTGGTTTATATTGTGGTTTGTAATGTAGTGTTCAAACTTTCTTGTATGTTGTTTGCGACTTTATTTGATTATAGGTTTATTGTGGGTTTTAAGTTTGTAGGTTGGTTAATGTTCTGCGTTGAAGATTTGGTATTTCGTGTAGGTTTGGTTTGCACCTCTGATAGGTTTCTTTGTATTTTACTTTTCGTACATTTGTTTCGTATGTTTGCAATTGTTGTCGTGTACGTTGGTTGTTGGATTTATGTGCTGTTTATGTTGGGCATTTGTTTGGTTGTTGTACAGGTGTTTTGTATTAATTTGTTACTTGTAATAGTTATTTGTTGTATCAGTTTGTTTACTGAGAGTTTGTGTGCGTTGTGTTTGAATTGTGTTGTGTAATGTTTTTCATTGTGGCCTATATTTTATTGGATCTCTAGGTCTATATTTCCGTGGGTTTGTTAGTATGTTGTGAGTGCGTATTTACTTGTGTGAGTGTATGTTGTATTGTTTCCGTGTTGGATTTGATTTGTTTGATTGGTGTTATGGGTTTTGCTTAGATATGGTGTTTTATCTAATTAACTTGTAAATTAATGGATTGTTTGGTTTTCTGTTTTGTTTTGTAGGTGTTGGGTATTGCTTTCATGGTTGCGGGGTGTGTGGTTGTGTTTGCGGAATGTGCTTACTTTTTGGTATAAGTTAGTTGTTGTATTTGAAATACTTTATGTTGGGATTCGTATTTTGTTTGTTTAAACTTGTGATTTTACGTGTGGGTTGGTTAGGTTTTCACTCAGGTTTGCCTGTTTTTGGTTTTGATTTTGTTTATGGTGAGGTTTGCGGTGTATTGCTGGTTTGTGTAGGCCTAATATGTGTTTTACTGTTTGGTTAGCTTGGGATGGTGCATTTGATTATGTATGGTAATGAGTAGTTGAGGTAGGCTACACTAATTTAGTACTTTTAGCTTTGTTTAAACTTACTGGTAAATAATTTTAGCTAGGTTTTGTGTTGGGATGGTTGGTTGCTAGTTAGTTTGGGGTTTTAGTTTTACGGAGTAGGTTTGAACATGTAGTTATGGAGTTTGTTTGGGTAGTTTTTAATTTTGGGTTTTGTGTTTACTTTAAATTTGCTAGGATTTTACATTTAGTTGTATACTTTTGTTTACAGACTTGGATATAGTTTATTGTAGTTGCTTACATGGGTGGGTTTTTGTAAGATTTATGTGTTTTTAGCATTGTTTTTGAACAGGTGTTGAAGTTGTTTGTCGTATGTATGTTTTGATTGTAGGTTGACGGTCTTTAAATATTGAAGTTTTGGTAAACATATGTTTAAGTTTGCACTTTACGTGTTGGTTTTGTACTTTGCCATATTTAACTCGTGCACTTACTTTGTTAATGAATTAAATTTACATTTAAGTGTTTTTAGGTTTGTTGTTTGTAGACGTTAGTTATGGTTTACTAATTAGTTATAATGGTGTTTTGTTTGCGGTTTTATGTTAGAGTTATATGAGGTTGTTATATATTACTTTGGGGTACGTTTGCAAACGACACGTATTTATTTACTGTATAAACTTAAAGGTGTGGGTTTGACGAGTTGTTTGTTTTATTGCAGGGTTTACATGTTTGCTGAGGGCTGTATTTGGGTTTACTAGTTTTTATTTACTTAATTTATTGTGACGGTTTAGGCTTTGTTACTTTAAGTTAGGTTACTTAAGTTGTGGATTTAGGGCAAGAGTCTTAGCTTTGCGGATTTTCGCATAGGTGCTGCGCTCTTTGGGGGAGGTGTTTTAGGTGCATTTTTAAAGCTTGTTTGCGTTGACCTGCGGGTTTTTGAGGTTGTGTAGGGTTGATATAATATAAAGATGGTAGTGGTTGGGGTTTAGACGGTAGATTTAGGATATAATGAGTTTAGACATTTAGAGGTGTTTATGAGGGTTTTCTTGGATGCGTAGATGTGGGTGTTTGGGTTTTGACTATTGTAGGCGTGTAACCACTACCTGAGGGCTGCACATGTCTTTTAGTTTTACGTGGGCTTTTATATGTGGTTTTGATCGTATATGAGTAGTCTGTTCGGATTTCGGGTTGTTTGAGTTGTGGTTTTTAAAATTTGTGTTTGCGTTTGTTTGTTTGGTTTGTGTTTTGAACGTTATGTATAGTATTGAGTTTATGTGCTTGCATGTTAGGTCTGTGTTTTATGGATTGTTGTTGCAGGGATCTTAATTGTAGAGCTTCGCGGTATGTTTGTTTTGTATTTGTATAATGTGTAACACTCAATTCACTGATCTTAGAGTTGTGGTTAAACTTGTTTTGTATACTTTACAATGTTGTAGGTTTGTGGGTAATACGCTCTTTTTATTTTGGTGTTGGGTTTGGTTTATGTTTTATATTAACCATGGATAGTTTTGATTGTAGTATTTTATTTAGTGTTTGGAGGTTATGTTTAAGTTGGTAGCATTTGTTAGTGTTTGGTAGGTTGTTGTAGGCTTTATAAATTTGTTTTGTACATGCTATCGTTTTGGGTTGTAATGTTACGATATTCTTGTTTGGTTGTGCTGAATGTCCTTATGTGCTTTGGTGGCTGGTGTTTGATGGTTGAGTTTAGCAGTTATTTGCTAAGTTGTGGGTTGTAGGCTTTACAATTTAATGGTGCAGTATGCTTTGTATACCTTTGGAGTTTGTATTTTATTGCGGGGATTTGTAGCTGTTACGTTTAGTGCTGGTAGTGTTTTGTGTTATAATATTTGTGACTATGTTTGGTTAAACTGGATATATTTTAGTGGTTTTAGTTTGTAGTTAGGGTTTTAGCTTGTGACTTATGGTTGATTAGGGACTTTTTATGTGGATATAGATACTTGTGTAGCGTTGGGTGGTACGAGGGTTTAGCTTTGGTTTGTTTATGAGTTTCCCGTAGAGTTGCTAGGTAATGTACTGTTAAAGTTGGGGTTTATAAATGCCTGCATAAGGTTGGTTGCATACTTGATATATTGCAAGGGTTTGTTGCGTAAGTGCAGAGGGATGTTTGTATGGGTGAATTTTATGGGTAGGTTGGTTTATTTGGGTTTATTTGGAGTTTGTTAGGTTTGCGTTTGTGGTTTAGGGATGCAGGTGGGTTCCCTTTGTAAGGGTTTTTTACTGTTTGTGGTTTAATTGGATTATTATATATAGTATGGTTTCTACTACTTGTATTTATTCATGGAGATTGAGATTGTTTGTGTAGATTTACATTTATATTTTATTGTAATATTTATAACGATGCATTTGACCGTGTGTTATTACTTTTATATGATATAGCGATGTTATGATAGGTTTATGTGGTTCATTTGTTTTGTTTGGGTGATTGCATTGTTTGTATTTTGAATTTAGACTTCGACTTGTTAATTTGCATAGGTAGTGCATGACATCCGTATTTTGTAGTTTTAGGTTTAGTTTTGTGTGTGGTTGTTATTACAAAGATTGTGTTAGTCGCGGGTGTTATATTGTTTATAGTTGTTTAGGTTGTGTGATTATGTTTTAAGTGGGGTGTAGTGTGCTTTAGTTGGGTGTGCTCTCTGGATGTTGTTTTAGATTGTAGTTTTGGGGTTGGGGTTTAGTAGGTTTGTTTGGTGTTTGCAAGATTGTATGGGTTTGTAAGGATATATTGCTGTTTAATTTGTTTTTTATTTGTTTTTGGTTTTAGGTTTTGTTAGAGTTTGTTGCTTTAGATGGGTGTTTTACGGGACTTCACTGTATGTTTTAGCTCGATACTGGGGTACATTTAAGTATTGTGATTTTGCTTGCAAAGGTTTAGGTTTTTATGTGTATGTTTTGACTCGTTATTTACAGTTGTTTACGGTTTTTATTTACGTATTTTGTACATACACACATTACAGGGTTGGTGTGTTTTGTTTACGTGTTCGAGTGGGTTTGTTTTTTATGTGCCTGTTAGTTTATTATGTAAAGATTTGTGTAATGTTGTGTTTTTTCGCTTTGGACGTTGGGTGTTTGCGTGATAGATTTGTTTGTTTGGAGAATTTAATTATTTTATTAGACGAGGCTGGGTGTAGTATAATATTACTTAGTTTACGTTAACTTTTATTTATTAAGATACCAATTTTGAGGATGTTGTGTTGTTTTGGTTTGAATATGGGTTTTGACAATTTGGGTGTGTTAATTTCCATAGAGGGGGATTTGGGTGCGGGTTGTTAACTTCTTCGCAGGTTTGCTTGTAGGTTTCTGTATTTGTATTGCTGGGCATTAGTTGTGGTTCGTGGAGGTTTCGCAATTATGTTTGCTGACGTACGTTGTTTTGTTGGGTTATTTGCAAGGTTTGATAGTGTTTTGTTTTGGGGTTTTGCTTATTAATGAATTGTAGTATTGTGTTGTTTTCGGTTTTGAACTTGTGGGTGATGTAGTATGAATTTATTAGCTGTTGTATAGGATGCAATGTTGATAGGTTTTACTTAGTAAGTTTTGAGCACTTCGTATGGTGTTTTGCAATGCCCGTATGCTATTTACTATTGCGGGTACTTTGTAGGTTTATGGTGAACTTGTAAGTCGTTTTGTGCATTAGGGTTTATATTTGTTGTTTTGTACTCGTTTGTGTGGTTTTGCCGCTAGGTTTGTGTTTAGTGTTGTAGAGTTATTTTTACGTTAAATTGTAGTATGATAGGTTTGGTTTAGGGAGCAGGCTTGTTTGGGTTTTTAGATAGGTGTTGATTTTGTAATGTTTTTAGGTTTGTTTTGCTTTAGAGTTCGTATGCACAATATGTACTGCTTGTAGATTTGTTTGTATATACAATTTATTGATTTCCTAGTATACCATATATCCTAGAGTTGTAGTTGTTTGGTTTTAGGGTTGATATTTGTACTTGTATTGCGTTTTGGGTGGGGTTTATTTTATTTTATTTGCTTAATGTTTGTATGGCTATAAGGTGGGTGATTGGACTGTGGGTGTTTAGGATGTTTGTGGGTTAGATTATACTTACAATTTTGCGGGCATTGTGTTTTGTTTTCATACTTGTGGGATCCCCAAATGTAGTTGTTTTCATTCATGTGTGTTATGGCTTGGGCATTTTATATGGTTTAT
This sequence comes from Vickermania spadyakhi, assembly GCA_030849815.1. NCBI lineage: Eukaryota > Euglenozoa > Kinetoplastea > Trypanosomatida > Trypanosomatidae > Vickermania > Vickermania spadyakhi. Next base: position 8,123 of record JASAOA010001528.1, on the reverse strand, counting down.
TAGTTTATTTGTAATATCTTTTCTTTTATTTCTTGTTGATTTGATATTATTACTTGGATATATGTGAGTTTATAGTTGGAGTTAGTGCTACGTTATGGAGTTTCGTTTTTGTTACTGTGCGTGTTTTGTGGGTTTGTAAGTACATCTTGATGTGCTGTGCAGTTTAGAGTATGCTTGTTGTTTGTGTGTTTTTGTAATTGTTTTAGAGGTAGTGTTGTACGTTACTTTTACGTTTAATAGTAGTGCAGGGTTTGGTATCAGCTTCTTGGTTATGTATTTGGCGAGTAAAGGATATTGTGTATTGCTTTTGCGCCTGCAGATTATCACGTTAGTGGAGGGTTGATATAATATACGAAGGTGCCGGGATTTAGGTTATAGTAAATGGTGCGTGGGTTTCCCTAGAGTGACTTTTTTGGGTGATTTAGTTACCTGTATAGTTTCCTTTAAAATTTGGGTATTTTGGGTACTTTGGGTACTTTTGGATTATGTTGGGCATTTTGCTAATTTCTAGATTGATATACCTATAACTACAGATATATTGGCGTATGGAGGGTTGATATAATATAGTAGTAGGTGTTATTATGAGGGTTTTGGACTTTTACGTTGTTTTTGGGTTTTTGATAGATATTTGTTGTAGGTACGGCAGGTTTTTTACTTGTGTGGGCATAAGTTATGCGTGTATGGTATGGTGCAGTACTCTGCATTTTCCGGTTTTGGAATGCTCGTCGAATTTTAAGGTTTAGGGTGGTTGGCGTGTGCAGTTGCTTACTTTTGTTTTGGGTTTCAACTATTTTGTATTGTGTGGCGGCTGGTTGTTGTGATTTATAGTTACGTGTATGCTAGCTATGATGTTGTGTATGATTGGTGTAATGACTGGAATGGGTTTACTCGATTTGTATCGTTAGGTATGGTGGTGTTCCTTTGTTTTGTGTATGTAGTGTGGTTTGGGAAATTACGGGTTACCGGTTTGACTTGTTATAAGATTTGTATTTTATTCGTTGTTTTGAGTTTGTGTGCTTTAAATTGCTGTTGGTGTGTTTAGATCAGGTTGGTTTGTTTTGTGACGTTGCGATCTAGTTGATTGACTAAATAGGTTTGTGTAGGTTTTGATATGTGTCGTTAGGCCTGTTACCCAGGTTAGAGTTGGTCTAGTAGTTTTTCCTATGTTGCTGAGGTGTTTGCTTTTGTTTGGCAGTAGATTGTGTTTGTGGGTTGTGTTGGACGTTGCTGAGGGTATGTGTAGTGTAGTTAGTTGTTGTGCGGCTCAGATATGTACTTATGAGGGGGAGATTCGTATATGTGTTTACTTTGTTGTTTTGGTATTGGTGTGGGTTGCGTTTCGAGTTTGAGTGTTTTGTTTTAAGGATACGATGTGGATGAAAATTGTATTAGGAGTTAGTGTTTTGTATTTGTTGGTTAAGAGTTGTTTTGGGGTAGCATCAGTCTAAATTTCTTACTTGCTTGTTCATTGTGTATTTGAGTACGTTTATTTGTAGTCCGTTGGTGAGTACTTATATTGCGTGTTTTGGAGACGCTTTTCACTTGTTTTGTGGGTTTGGTTTATTGTGTTAGCCTTAAAATTAGTTTTGTTTTATTTTGGAGGTTTTGGGTTTATACTTAAAAGTTGTTTAGGTATAGTTTTGTTTTGATACTGTAATTATGGTTTAATTTGTATTTTGGGGAGGCCACTTTTGGTGTGAGATTTACGGTTCATCGTGGGGATTTCACTTCGGGTTTTGTAGCATGCTTTATTTTATAATTGTTATTATGTTTTGTGAGTTGAGATATGTAACATCGCTTAATGGTGTTTTAATATGTATTACATTGTAGTTTTTAGCTGTTTGGTTGTATGTTTATTATAGGTTACTTGTTCTGTGTAATATCTAAAATGTGATCTCGTTTAGTGTTGTTACTTTCTTGTGAGACGCTTGTAGTGGGTTATGGTTTACTGCGTTTGGAGTTGTGTTTATGTGGCATAGGTACTTGACTTTAGGTAGATTGGTTGCTTGGTTTGGTATTTAGTTTTGGTGCAAGGGTTTTTAAGTGTAGATTTACGCGTAGTGGCGGTTTATTTTGGTGAGTTTGCTGAGAATTTGTATTTGATTGTAGAATTGCAGTTTTAGTTGGATGCTGACTGTTTGCGGTTTTTAAAATTAGTGCGTGCGTATTAGCTTGGTATGCATATGGGTTGTGATGTGGTTGGGTTCCTTTAGTTTTGAGTTGGTTAGTGTTGTAATACGTGTTTTAACATATTTTGTTAAGGTGAGAGTATTTGTTGTAATTGCGTTTGTAGGAATGTAAGATTTAATTGGTTTGTAGGTACTGTGTTGCATGCTGGGGTAAAGTTTGTTTGCGGATGTAGCGTTTATGGTTGTTGGGTTTGGTTTTTGTTGTTTATATATGGATTCGTATTTTGATTTGTTACATTAGAATTAGACGTTTGTGGACCTTTAATAGTTTAGTATGTTATAGTACATTTCGTTGCTGTGCATATATTGGCAGGTGGATTGTGTTTCCGGTGGGTTTGGATTGGTTTACAGTTGTACGCATAGTATTAGTGTGTAGGGTTGTGTTATTATTTGTTTGTTTGTAGAGGTTTTGGATTCTGTAGTTTGCCTATAGTATAAGCGTTATATGTTGAATAATTTACGTAGTGAATTTACAGGTTACTGGTGTGTTTTATTGTTGCTAAATGCTTGTTGTGGTGTCATGGTTTGTGTATATTTGTTGGTTTTGGTTTTTAGATTATTTAATCTTGGTGTTTGTTTTGTTGTATGGATATATGCTTACTGGTTAGGGTTTTGGTGCGAGGAGGTTTTCTTATTACGTAGGTTTGATTTGCTGTAGGTTTTCGGTCTTTATTGGTTATTTGATTTCCTGTATTTGGTTACTTTGTTGTGTAGGTGAGTTGCGTTGCGGGCATTTTTGGTGGAATCACGTTGTGTGTTTGATGATGTAGTTGTGATACGCGTAGGCTTTTGTTTATGATTGCTGGGTGGGGTTCTTTGGTTTTGTTTGTGTTTGTGCTACTTTGTGGGTTGTAGGGTTTCCATATTTATGTATTTTTAATTATTTGTTTAGTTTGTTTAAGGTTTATGGTTTGGTTTTTTCTCTCTTTTGTTGGTTGTGTAGTTTGAATTAACTTGCTTTCTGCTATGGTTAGTTTTAAATGGGTTTTGCTACGGTGGTAGTTTGTTAGCTTAATTTATAGTGGAAATTTACTGTGCATTCAGTTTGGATAGCTTTGGGGTTTGGTTTTAGGTTTTGCTTGCTTTACATAATTGGAGCCAAGCTGTTTGGTTGTATTTTGTAGTGCAGTTTTTGTTTTTGTTTATTTGTTGTTGTTTGGTTTCTTTGAATGTTATAGTTGTCTTAGATATTATTGTGGGAGGTTGCTGGACCCTACGTTATATGCTTTGTTAGTTTGCACATTTACGTTTGCATGTTTGTGAGTTTACTTTGGGTTGCTTATGTTTGGTTTTGTAATTGTTTAAATACATTGAGGTTTAATTCTTGTGTGTTTTGTTTAGTTGCCTTTAGATTTTGAACTCGCAAGTTCTGTTTGCGATATTATTGTTTTAGTGGTGCATGCTGTGTAGGTTTGTGGGTTCGAATATTTGGTATTTTGGGTTAGAGGTTGGAGGTTTGCATTTTAAGGTTTACAGTAGGTTTTTCGTTAAATTGAATATACTTGTAGTCTTGGGATTTTCTGGGTAAAATGTTTACATGTTTCGTTCTACTTAAGTTTAACTTTGGTTTGTAGCACACGTAGTTTAGTTACGTAACTTAAATAAGGTTTCCTGGAGTGTTTTAGTTTTCTGGAGGTTTTTATTGTGATAGTTGTGTTTGGTATACGTTTAGATTCTTTAGATATTGAAACGGTAGTTTACGTTTTTTGATTAGTTGTTTTAGGTTGCGAGATTTGATAGGTTCTGACTTTGGGTTTTATATTTGTGTGTACGTTGTTTTGTTGTGTGCTCTGCTGTGCTTTTGTTTATGGGTAAAGAACATGGGACTAACTATTTTGGGTTTTAATTTGTAGTTTTGAGGGTGTTGTTTTCCAATGCATTAGTATTCCGGGTTTACGTTTTTATGGGAAACTGCGTGTTTTCTTGCGGGTGGAGGGTTGATATAATATACGGGATTTGCAGAATTGCGGTTTCAGGTATGTGTTGGCGGTAATTAGTGTTACGGGGTTGGATTGTGGGTTTTTCGTGTGTATACCATGATTTTCCTTGAAAAACGCTGGTTTTGGGGTATTTTCCTGGTTACATAGTGTACAAAGATTATGTTGTACGTTCATGCTAGGCTACAACTGCCTGTTTTTGGTTGTTAGGGGTTGATATAATATACGTTATTTTAGGTTTTGCAGACACAGGGGTTTGGGTTTTGGGAAGTTGCGGGTTTTGAGTTTGTTTATATTGATATTGAATTACAGGTTGCGTGATTTATACTACGCTGGGATATTGGTTTGTTGTTTTGGGATTGTGGGTTTATGTACAAGTTTGGCATATTTGTATATTGTGTTGTTGCGCTTTATTGAACAGTTGGTTTGAGGTTTAAGGTTTTGGTTTTGGGTGGGGTACGTTGCATGTTTTGTTTGTGCATTGCCATTTTTGGGTATGCCAGTGTTGGGGTTTGTGAGATTTGGCTTGTAGATTTGCAGGACTTTATACTATTGGATATTTTGTAGAGTGTTTTACAGTAATTAGTATTTTACGGTGTTTTAGTTTATGCTTCATATTTGTTTGGGTTGTTATTGGTAGTTTCTTACTTTATAGTTTTATAATGTTGTGTAGGTATGTCGCATGAGGGTTGTGGTGTAGAGTTGTGGATTGGTGTTTTAGGTTTGATGTGGTTATTGGTGTTTGTTGTGTATAGTTTATTTTATATGTAATTCAGGATTTGGTGTATTTGGTGTAGCGCGTTTGTATGACTATATTTTGTTACGTGAGTTATGGTATTTGTGGGCATTATGCAGTATATTGGTTTTAGGTAGTTTGGTTTGATTACAAATGGTGATTACTGTGGGGATGCGTGTCGAGAGCAGGTTTGTGAGTGTTTATGGGTGTCTTATATATTTGCTTTTTGTATTAACTTTTGTTTGAGTGTTACATTTGTGTTATTGATTATAGTGTTGGTTTATAGTTTGTAGATGTTGTAGGTCTCTGTTAACTTTGTCCTCCGCATTTTGTTGGTATATGTTTGTGTTTCGTAGCTCTATAATGATGTTGATGTTGTATTTTAAGGTGTTTATAATTAGTTAAGTAATTTGTATTGTACTTGTTTAAGGTGTTGTTAGTAGTTATATGTTTGCTGGAGGTTTGGGGTTGGGTGCGTCAAGGCATGTTTTAGAAGGACACCTTGTTGCTTACGCGAATTGGTAGTATTGGTATGGGTGAATGAGTGTAGTAGTTGCCTTTTGTAGAGCATGATACGTAGTATGGGTTTTGTATTTGTAGATTTAAACGGTAGTTGTGTTTAATGTACTTATGTTTGTCTTGAGGTTTAATTGTTTGTAAGGTTTGTTTGTTATAATGTAATTTTGTATAAAGATAGGTTTGCGTTATTGCAAATGTTGTTAGTTTGGATGTATAGTAGAGCTTTGTTTTCGGCTATATATTAGAAGTTTACATTTGTGTTTTGATGTTTTGCATGTTTCAGTTATACTTGGTGTTTTTGGGGGTTTCCGTATAGGATGTAGTTTTTGCTTTGTATGGTATAGTTTCGATTTACTTGCGGCAGGTTTTCGGTAATACTTAGTTTGTACCTTTTGTATTTTATGATATATTGTTACGTTAAGCATGTATATATTTCGTGGGTTGCGGATTTTAGGTGTATATTGTGGGTGTGGAGTGTGTTTAGGTGTTGCTCTGTTAAGTTGTGAGGTTTGTTCATTTAGTTAGTTCTGAATGGTGTTGTATGTATTTGTTTGTGATATGAGTTGTATTGAATATGTTTGGGGTTTTGGTAGATTTTTGGTTTAGTTTGCAGGTTTTGAAGTTGCGTAGACTCGACGTATGTACTTTGGATTTGGTGTTTTTCTTATAGTTAGTATATAGTTAAGTTTGGGGTTTAAATTGTATTCCGGATACGTTCTTCCACGGGTGGTGTGTAGTGTAGATTATTAGTTGCCGTGTGTTTGTGGACATGTTTGCTTAACGCGTAGGTTTTCTGTGATTGTACTTGCGTATGTTTGGGTCAGGTTTCGGGATATTCCATTTTGTAGATTTGTTATTTGCAGGGATTGCTGTTTTCACATTGGAGTTAGTGCGTGCACTTGCGTTTTGGTGGATTTGGTATACCGTCGTTTTTTAGATTTTCCGAGATATTCCTGTGATTTTACGTATTTATAAGGGATGTGGTTGTTGTAATTAATTACTGCCGGTGAGGTTTGTAATTATACTATTTATTAGCTTTTCGTGTTGTATTGTGTTGCTTTTCAATTGCTGTTGCGTAGGTGTTTGCAGCGTATATTTCTTTTTGCTTGGTTTGACTTTGATTGTTCTTGAGTTTTCGTGAGTTTGGTGTTATATGTATTCTGTTGTTTTGTTAGTGGTAATTATATGGTTTGTTTTTCGCTGTAGATGTACTGTAGGTAGGTTGCTGCGTGTGTTAGATATTTTGTCTTTGTATATCTAGGATGTGTATGTTTAACTTAGCGTAGTTTGCGGTATAGTGTATAGTGTTTAGAATTGACGAGTAGTTGTTGTAGGCGATGGTACTTGTAGGTTTTAGACTTTTTAATTGCGTGATTTTGATATACATTGATGAATTATAGTGGTAATATTGAGGCATTACAATTATTGTTTTTGTATTATTACCTTGATAGTTGGGGTATTTATGGATTTACATGTTTGTGAATGTTTGTGAGCGTGCTTAAAGATTGTTGAGTTGTAGTATGTTTTGTTTTGAGATTCACCCCTGTATTTGCTGAGATTAGGTTTCCTTGTTTGTGTTTTTTAGATTATGAGGGGTGCATATGGTTGTGGATGGTTTTGTTGAGTGTTTAATATGCTGGTTTTGACGGCTGATTGCGTTCATGTTTATGCTAAGTTTTGTTTGTGTGGTATTTAGGACTTTGGGTTTTAAGGTAGTTGGAATTAGTATAATTTGTAACTTGTTGTATAGCTTGCATGGTTTATAGAGGTGTTATTTGAATCGCTTTTTTAGTTGTTGTAATTGTTGTTTTTTGTTTAACTTTGTATTGAATATGTAATGCAGAACTTACATTGGAGATTGGTTTTACGTAGGCGAATTCTTTAGTTTGCTACTTTAAATTGTTATGTTGCATTTGGGGTTTTTAGTTTTTAGTTTGCTTTGTGGCCTTGTAGAGTGAATCTTAATACGGATGTTGCGCATATTTGTTAGTTTGCGGGGGAGTTGCATTGTTTTGTAGTATGTTGTGTTTAGGTGTCGTTTTGATACTGCAGTTTAGTGTTACTCGTTCAGAGATTTTTGTTATGGAACTCCGTACAGGTTTTAGCTTGCTGACTTTAGGTTGTGGGTTGGATTGCTACCTACTGAGTTTTACGTTTATGTTGTTGGTTTGTTTTGTTTTGGTGCGGGTAGGTTAACGCTATAAGATTGATTGCTTTGTTGGAATTGCGTAGAGGTTATTGTTTTATTTGCAGGTTTTTGAGTTTTTTACAGATTTTATTTTCTTGTTTGGTTGTTTTTAAGTTGCGGGTTTTATTTGTTTTGATTATGTGTTTGTGCGTGCTTGTGGGTTTATGATTATAAAGTGTGGACATTTGCACTGGATTTCTACTCGGTAGGGTATGTGGTTTGCGAGGTTTTCCGTGGGTAGGGTTAGGCATATTATGTGTGTATTTTATAAGTATGGGTTCATAGGTTTAGAGGCTGCGTTTGGGCATATTTTGTTACTGAGAACTGCGGGTTTTCCTTCGTGTGTAGGGTTGATATAATATACGGGATTTGCAGAATTGCGGCTTCAGGTATGTTTTGGCATTAATTAGTGTTACGTGGGATGGATTGTGGGTTTTCGTGTGTATACCATGATTTTCCTTGAAAAACGCTGGTTTTGGGGTATTTTCCTGGTTACATAGTGTTACAAAGCGTATGTTGTACGTTCCTGCTAGGCCACAACTGCCTGTTTTTTT
>JASAOA010001527.1:0-15162 GCA_030849815.1 Vickermania spadyakhi | reverse complement strand
TGTTTTGACGTTGTTAAGGTGTTGGTTACTGATTTTGTATTGTTGTAGACTTTGTTCCTAGGTTTCTTTATTAGTTAGTGATTTGGTAGTTAGTTTTAGATCCTACACGGCTTGGGGTGTGAGTTGTTTTTGTGTTTGGGTTCTAAATGCGAGGGGTCGGTTTTTCTGTTACAAGAGTTTGTAGACCACTTATATTCGCTATAAAGATATTGTATGGTGTAGGTGGTTTTGTGTACCAGGTTAGGTTGTACTTCTTGGTTTCTTGAGTTATTTGGTATATCGGCTTTATAATCGTTTACGTGATATAGTTTGTAATAATGTTCCTTGTTTATCTTTTAATGTTGAGATATTACTTGTGCATTTATATTAATTGATATTGTTGTGTAATGGTTGTTTTGTAGTACTTGCGAGTAAGTTGTATTAAGATCTTGATGGGTTTTTGTTATGTGTGCATTTAATTTGTTGTTTTGCTGTTTTTGGTACGCCAATTTTAGTTGGTTTTGGGTTGTGTTTTTGGGCACGGGTTAAACTTCTGTTAGATAAGTTTAAGACCATGAGGTATTGTGTAATATTTAGGTTTGCTACTTTAGTTTCCTTTTGTTTGTATTTGTGTATTTAGGTTTATGGGGTGTTGCGTAGGGGATTAGTTTGTGTTATTGGTTATCGCCGGGGAAGTTGCACATGCTTTCGTAGTGTGTTTGTTTTGACTTTGTTGTTGGTTACTCAGTTGTTTTACATTGGTGTTTTGTTTGCGTGCATTTTGTTGCAAAGGTGGTTTTTGGTTGTAGCTGTTAGTTATAGTCTAGTTAGTGTGGGTGATTGTGTTAGCTTGTGTGTTTTAAAGGTGTTATTACATTAGTTATTATTTGTAGATAGTGGTATTGTTAAGACTTGGTTAATACGGTTTAGTTTTATTTCGCGATATGCGGTTAGGGTTGGTGTTTTGAGTTGCAACATTATACTAATTTAGGTGGGATTAGGATTGCAGTACTAGCACTGGAAGTTCGTTGTGGATTTTGGTTTTGCGTAGTGGTTTTGGGTAATTTGCATGGTTGCTTATGTTGAGAGGCTTATTAATGTTGTAGGTTTATGTTACTTGGGTTTCTGCATAATTTGGGTGACTGATACAATTACTTGGTATTTTATTGCTTTACTTGTTGATTTATTGTATGAGTGTTCCTGTGTTTATTTGCAGACTGTAAGTTACGAAGTTACGGGTTTTGTGGATGGGTATTTGATTAAGGTATGCTGTTTTACACGAGGTTTATATTTACAGTTTTTTGGGGATTTTAATTTGTTGTACTTTCTGTGTGGACGTGCTTGATAGTTTAGATTTATATTTAGGTTGTTATTTGTGTTATTTCTCATGAGTAGTTGTTTGTTTCAGTTTCTTGGGGTTTATACAATCAAGCTATTAGTTGCAATAGTTAGTGTTTGTTTTGTTTAGCTATTTCTCTTTGGGTTTCTTTGTGAGGGTTTGGGTTTGCTTTTCGGGTAGGTTTGTGTGTTTGATTTTGATACGTGTTTTGGGGGTTTGGTGGTAGACGTATATAAACCCTAATTGTGGCCGGAGATGGTTTCTTGGTTTTATGCTTGTTACAGTTGTTTCTGGATATGTGGTGATGTGTTTTTGTTTGACTGCAGGCGGGTGTTCTTAGGTGGTTATGGTTGCTGACATAGGAGTGAGGTTTGTGTTGTTGCGTTGATTTGTATTTGTGTTGGCTGGATTGGTAGTTTTACTTGGAATTTGTAAACTTCTGACGGGCGGTATTTGTAGCTTGGTTTGTAAGGTGTTTATGTTGGACTTTTGCATTATGATTTTGGTATGTGTTTGGGTTTGGGTGCTTTGCAGTTTGGTTTGCTTGTTTACTGTTTAAGTTATTCAATATTGTTGTTAGCTCTTTACAATACTTACAGGTGATTTTGCGCGGGGTTTTGTCGGATTAGTTTGGTTTTGTGGGTACTTCCTAAAGGGTTTAGCGACTTTTGGTTTATATTTTGCTTGGAGGTGGGTTTGTGAGTTGAAGTTACGATATTATTGGTTATAATTTATAATGGTACTTTGGATTTAGGTAGGGTCTTTATTTAGGTTTAGTTTGTTTTTACTTTGCTTAAAGCTGCTGTGTTGTATGTAAGTTGTATATAGTGAAGTTTTTTATGTTGGGTTTGGAGGTTTGATTTGTGGTAGTTTGTATGGGTTTGGGATTCGTAGGTACTGTGTAGGGCAGGTTGTAACTGTTATTTTAATTCCTTGCAAGCTTTTCCTATGTTGGTTTTGTGGGCTTTGGTTGTTATAGTTCCTTGGTTTAAGAGTTTGATACTTGTTGAACGTTGTCTTTCCTGGATGATTGTGTTACGCAGTTTCAAGTTTATACTCTATGTAGGTTTTGCTGTGGGGCTTTTAAACCGGTTTTGGGTTTTGGTGTATTGGTGTTATGAGTTTTTGGTTTTGTTTTTGTAGTTGTTACGTAGTATGAGTAGTTGATTGGCATGAATTTAGTGATACTTTGGAAGTTGATTTTTGGTGGTTTGGGTTTGATTTATGGTGGGAGGGTTTCAGGTTATACTGTACAGTTAAATTCGTGGTTTTGGTCTGTGGGTTTTGTTGGTTGTTGCTTGTTTGCAGGTGGATTTGTAGGTTGTTATAATTTGTTTAGAACCTGCAGGTTTTGGGTTTGGTTAGGGGTTGATATAATATAGGAGACTTGGGGTTTCGGATGTTATAGGTTTCCTTGTGTGAGTATGGTGCATGTACTGCCTTTGCGGGTTATATGGGTTTACGGATGTTCAGGATTAGTGCTTTGGCGGCTTTACTTGTTAGCTTTGCATTGAGGGTTTTCGTTGTGATTAGGGATTGGAGTTTGCGGAGATTTTTGATTTTGCTGATTGGTGCCCTATGAGGTTTTGTTTTATAACCCTGTTTGTGTAGTGCCATTAGCTTACGATTTTGTGGGCAGGTTTCTAGATGTTGGTTTTGTGGTTTAGTGTAGACTCCGAATATGAAGAGTTGTTATGATTTTAGATTTTTGTGGCTTGAAGTGTGTTGTAACTTTTGTGTTGGTTTGGGCATTATGCATTGCAGAAGTTGTTTGCAGGTTTTAGTTCAATTTGTTGTGTTTTATGTAGATGGGTTGTGGGTTTATGCATTGTTATTAATATGTGTGCGTGTAGAGGTAGTTTCGATACTTTAGGTTTAGTTATAGGTAGGGTTTTGTGGTTTATCGTTTGGTTTGGGGTTTGGGGTTTGTGCATATGTTATGTGCTACGTTTCACTGCCGCTCGTTAACGTTATTATGTACATACTTGTAGTTTAAGATTTAATGGTTATAATGATTGTTGTGGGTTCGATGTTTAAGAGGTTTGTAGTTTTTACTTTTGTTATAATGCGCTTTATTTAAGTTCCAATAGTGTTGTAGTTTGGTGTATTTATATAGTTAGGTTATGACGTGTACGCTCGAGCTTGATTGGATCATATAATTTGTAATATTTCTGACCTTGTGGTTTGTATTATTATTACTTTCGATGTATGATGTTATTTTAAAGTTATACTTGTTGTACGTTTGTTTTGCGTGTACTTTAGGATAGTTACTTTGTAGTTAATAAGGTTGGTTTAGGGTACTTGGGTAGCTTGTGGTTGGCTGATTATAGGTTGGTAGGTTACTCAATTTTAGCTACTGTGATAATTGAACCTAGTTTATTCTGTTGTGTTGGGTTGTATCTTTAGTTGCTTGTTTTTAGGTTCTACATAGTGTTGTAATTGTAGATATGTTTTTACTTTGGTTTTGGGGATTGGTGATCCTACATTGGTACTTGGTTTTATTTACTGTCTGCATGCAGGCTAATTGGTTTGAGGTTGATGGTTACGTTAATTGGTGGTATAAGTGTTTTTTGGGTTAAGTTTGTAATTTTAGGAATGATATTATTTGTTTTTAGGTAGGGGTGTAGGCGCTAATTGCTTTGGATTGGCATACATTGTTCTGCATGCTTCGATATCTAGTTTGGGGTAAATGCGTCTTTAGTAGTTTGGTTTAGATATTTGGGTTATAGTTGGGAGTCACTAGCCGCCTGGATTTTATTTACTTGGTAGATTTTCAGTGTATGTAAGTAGTTTGAGTGCATAATGGTTTTGGATATTTGGAATTGTTGCGGATTTGCATTGTTAGTGTTTGCTAATCATGGTAGGGTTGTGCTTAATTAGTAGGGTATAGGTTGTTAATAGTTTTTAGTCTGCTTATTTTAGTTTACTGGTTTCCTTGGGTTATTGTGACAGTTGTTCATTTACGTGCTGGTTTGTGGTTTAAAGTGTTGTTACTTAAGTTCTATTGGTTGTAATAGTGAGATCGACTAATTTTTATTCTTTGTGTTATTACTTTTATATTAGATGTAAACTTAGTATATGGTGTTTAGAGGTTGAGGTCTTGTATAGTTTACTTATTGGTGTCGTTATAGTTTAGCATGTTAGGTTTAACTTTGGGTGTATGAGTTGGTAGTTTGCACTAGGTATTTACGTTTTGTGTTTTCTAGTATGTGTTAATATGGACTTGACAATTTTGTGTAATTTTTGCTGGGTACTTTGTGTTGGCATTGCGTTATCTTTACATTATTAAGTTACTTTCCGGTGTTGTGTTTTGTGGGTTGCTATTGGTTTGTTTTGAATTTGCATTCGGTATTTGTTCATTTTGGACTGTTCGCAAGGTTGTTGATTTAGTGTGTGCGTTGGTTTTACTTGCTTAATAGGTTATTTGTGGAGGTTTACTTTCATTTTAGCTGATTTTTGTTTATTATTGGTGATTTTGTTTGCTTTGTATATTACAAGTTACTTGTAGCGTGGGAGATTGTTTGCTTTACGAAGGTTGGTTTAGCCGGTGAGATTTGGTTGGAGATGTCTTGGGATTGCTTAATTGAGTTGTGGTTATTATGCCTCAGCTTTTGTGGGCTTAACATGTGGGATATTTTGTTGTAGTTTTGGTTTGTATTGTTCATTTTGATAATTCTTTGTTTTAAATTGTTTATGTGTTGTGTAGGGTTGCAGCTCGACCTTTGATTTTGTTTAGATATTTTATATGCAACCTATTTTATACATGGGTTTGGTTGTTTTTGTGGGTATACAGGATATGTGAGGTTGGTTAGCTGGTTCTAAGTATAGTTGTATAAGTGTACATTATTTATGGACTTACGTTGCTGTAATTGTGGTTTTAAGATTTTAATTATAGTTTGGCATGCATTGGGTTTGTTGTTGCTTTGTTGTGTAGTTTGGTTTAGAATGCTGACTTGTGATTATTTTGATATCTTTGGGTTAACGCAGTTCAGGGGTATGTACTAACGTTTGATTTTACATTTGTATAGGTATTGTATGTATTGTAGTTATGTATGTTTGTTGATGATATAGTTTGTGTTATACATATTGTGTTTCTATACACGTTTGTTTTAGTGTTTGTTGCCTGTAGTTACACTAGTTTGGGTTTTGTAATTGTTTAAGTTGGGAGTTTGGAGTTGTATTTTAAATGTTTGGTTTGTATTGTTGTTTGCAATACGGTTTGTAGGCTTTCATAGATGTTGTGGTATTTGTTATGGCTTGCATTTAAATTTAATTGCTTTCGTTATTGTAGGTAGAGATTGCTGCTTGGGTATATTCGGTTTTGCTACTCAAGGTTTGATTAAGTTTTGTTAGTTTTTGTTAGATGTTGCTTGTAGGTTGTTTTGCTTTCTGGGGTCTTGTAATTGACACTACCTTGCGTAGATTGGGAGTTGCGTTCTTAATTATATTTTGTTATTACTTGCTTGCGTTTTTACTCGTTTTTGTTTTTGAGGTTCAATTTTGTTATAGGTGTATAGTCGTTTTTTGTAGTGCTTTTATGATTTCTTTTGGTTTGTTTGGGGGTTTTGGTTGGTTTTGGTTTTGTACGGTGGTTATTGTAGGGTTTTTTGTTTGATTTTGGATATGTTCATTGTCTTATAGGTAGGAGTATTGTATTTTTATTATTTTATATTTATTGGTTTCCGTAGGCGTGAGGTGGGTTGTTTTTACCGGATCTATAGTTTTGTTTACTTAGTGGTACAAGTCAATGTTTGGGTGTTGTTTGTGATTTGACGTAGTGTTGTTTGTGATTATTGCTACAGGATGTTTTTGGTTTCGGTGTATATTAACTTAGAGATTTAATTTGGGGTTTTGTGTTCACTGTGGGGTTTTGCATTGCTACAGATTTTTGGTTTGACGTTTTCGCTATAATATGGTTAGTGTAACCACATGGTAGACTTGGGTTTGCGCACTGTTAAGTTGGTACGGGTGATTTTGCGGTCTCTGTGGGGTGCTTTTGTTTAGGTAGTATTGCACAGTTTTAGCTTGTGTTGGAGTGTTATGACAATGTTGTTTTTGGTCTGAACTGCAACATTTTGAGTTGGTGTAGGGTTGATATAATATAGCCGACTGTAGTTGTGGTAGACTTGAATTTTTTGTGCTGACAAGGTATTTGTAGGGTGGTTTGGGTCAAATGCAGAGTGTTTTTGGAATTTTGATGATTTTACGCAGGAATTTGGCTTGGGAGGGAGGGCATAATAGTGTGGTATTTGGTCTGAACTACGGGATTTTGAGATGGTGTAGGGTTGATATAATATAGACAATTGTAGTTGTGGTAGCCTTGAACTTTGTGTACTGATAAGGTAGTTGTGCGTTGATTTGGTTAAATGTAGGGGTTTTGAAGTTTTAATGATTTTACGCGGGAACTTGGCTTGGGAGGTATGACATAATAGTGTGGTATTTGGTTTGAACTACGGGATTTTGAGGTGTAGGGTTGGGGTAATATAAACAGTCGTAGGGTTTAGGTAACTTAGGGTTTATATGTGATTGTTGGGCTGTTGTGTTTTGTGATAGGTTGGTTTCGTTATTTGTTTAAATGTAGGTTGTTTGGGAATGTCGTTGGGTTTTGTTTACGGATTTATTGTTTGGGATTAAGGCTTGCAGATAGGTGTTTTCGGAGTTTTCGTTTGTGGGTTTATTAAAGTTGTTTATTTTAAATTTAGGTATGTAGATGTGGTATGTAGTGTGTGTTTTGAGTTACTTGTTTGATGTATTCAGCTGCACGTTGAGTGGTGGTTTGGGGTTTAGGCTAAATTGGTTGGTTGTTTTGAATGTGTGTTATTTGAGTTTCCTTTAGGCTTGCTAGGGTTTAGGATTGGTACATTTAGATTTGTTGGTTTTGCAGGATTGTAGGTTATGGTTTGGATAGTTTATTTATTTAGGTTTTTGTAGTTTCTTTAAGTTGCTTAGACGCTGGAGTTTTTACGGGTGTGGCTTGGGAGTGCGTTTATGTTTAGCTGTTTAGAATTGAGTTGGGTTGCGTTACTTGAGTTGGTATAAGTGTAGTGTTTTTGCCGGTAGTTTAGGTTTCATAATACTTTTTAGTTGTTTGCATTGGTGGGAGGTTTAGATTGCCTTGTGGGAAGTTGCGCGATGTTGGGGTGCATATGTATGTTTGGTGCACTCAAATAAGTTTGTACGTGGATGGGTTTGGTGTAGGAACCATGTTGGGGTTTGGTACTGGTTGTGTGTTTGTTTTGGACTGGTATGTTCTATTATTTGCATGGAGTTTGGTGTTTACGTAAGTTTGCATATTTGTTTAGAGGTTGTTTATTTTAGTTTATTTTGACTTTGGGCAGCTTGTTTGTTTTGTTTTATTGTTGAGAATTGGGTGGTGTTAGTCTTTAATATAGGTTTTACACGCGCAGATGCGGCTGTTATAAGTGACGATATTTGCTATTGCAGATTATTTGATTAGTCTGCTATGGGATAAAAATTGATTAAGGTTGATATTGAATTGGTAGTTTGCTTTTTGGGTATATGTTTTTATTTTATTTGTTATAGGTAAGTTTGTTTGTCGAGGTTTGTTGAGTTGTGAGATTTCGTGGGTTTACTTGTATGTAAGTTAGGGTGTCTATTTTCTTTAGTTAGTTAGACGTGGTTTGGTAGTCAAGTTATTGGCTTTGGGTTTAGTTTGAATAGTTGTAGTTGTTATGTTGTTGTATTGCGTATTGTGTGGGTTTGTATGCGTGTGACAACTGTGTTTTGAAATTTGCGGGGTAGGTACTATGGTGTGCGCGTTTTTGAGTGGGGGAATATACTTGTTATTTTGTATTTGGTTAGGGCATGGTAGTATGTGTTGATTTAGATTGTAAATGGTGTAGATTTTGTTGTCGATGAGTTTACTGTGGGCTTGGGAATGTGTGGGTTTGCACAGGTTCGCAGGGTAGGGCACATACACTTGCATTGAATTTAGGTAAGTTTGTATATTGCTTGCTTGATTTGTGAGCACTTTTCGGTTAGTGACTAAGAGTGGGGTTCGATACTGGTTTATTTGTTTAAGGTGTTGATTTTATGTTTCGCAACTTGAGTGTTTGTGCCGCGTAAGCGAGGTTGGGTTTAAAGCATAGCCATGAGGTTGATTTGTTTTGGGGAGGTTTGCGTATCGTTTGTTTTGTTTATGCGAATTGTAGAAGTTGGTTGTTTTAGGGTATACTTTATTTCATGGTGTGATTACTTTATGTTTATATTTTAGCTTTTGAATTTGGGGTTTATGTATTTTGGTTTAGGGTTTTTATTTAATGTTTTGTAATACCATAATATTTAGCTTAGGTTTTGACGGTATCCTTATATTTTGTTGATGGATGCATTTGATTTGAGTTTCTGGGATGTTATAATAGTAGTTGCTTTATTGTTTTCACTGGGCTGCTTAGTGTATGGTGTGGAGGTGCACTTACATTTTGGTTTTAGTTGTTTGAAGTGTTGATTTAAAGTTGTTTTGTTGGGTTGCGTGCTGATAGTTTGTTTGCGTAGTTTGATATACTTTATATACTTGTGTAGTATTTTAGGTTTGGTAGGTTTGTTGTTCATGAGTGGTTAGTTCTGGGGTATACTGGTATTACTTTTCTTGTTTAAAGATGGTTGTATCATTTTAATTGGCTCAATATAGTTTGTATAATTTGGTGGTTCAGTTATTGTAGGTTTAAGTTTTTACGTACGTTTTTAATCATAATTGTCAGTGTAGTTATGCAGATGTTGAGAGCTTCGCTTTGTTCTTTGTGGGTTACATAGGTTGTAGGATTTTCAGTTACTGTGTTAATTTGTGTTTTATTTCTAGGGTAGGTTTCTGGATCCTGTAAATGGTACAGTGTGCACACCATGTGATTTCAGTGTTTTGTGGTGTGTTTTAGGTTTGCAAGGTTCGATTTTGTAGTGGGATATTTGCACACGTTTTGGATACGGTCGTTTTGTTGGTGTACGTTTGTGGTTTATTTAAATTTGTTGAGTGGTGTTTGCGCTGGTTTGGGTTTGTTTTACATAGGTGGATACAGGTTGGGTGATGGTGGGTTTTAGGGGTTTTAAGAGTTTTGTTTGTGCTGTGCTGGATGGGGATTGTGATTTTTCGTTTAGGTTTTGATGGTGTAGTTGGTTATTGGTTTTATACTTGTGGTTGGTTACATAAAGTTTTGTTTCGTGGGATGTGTGTTTCACGAGTTTTGTTTGTTTTGTTTGCTTGGTTTCAGTTTGTGAATTAGATTGTAGGTTTGGATTTTGCTCAGAATTTTGGGTGTTAATTGTGTTTTATATTTGTTGGTTGGCTGAACTTAATTACTTGGGAATTTACTTTGCAAAATTGTGTATTTTATAGTTACAGTTTGCTTATGGTTATAGGTTTAGTATATTGCATTATATTTTAATGTTGTCGGGATTTTCGTAGATTGTTAATTAGCATATGTTATACATAGTTTTATAGTGATAGTTTCCTGTTTGGTTTCTGTTAATTGCCTTTGTGGCATAATTTGTGTAATATTAGCTTTCTTTGTTTTTGTTATTGTTATTACTTATGCATTGTGATATTGTAATTGGATTGATTAGATTAGTCGTATGTAGGGATTTTTGATGCAGGGTTTCGGGTTTGCTATTTTCCTTGCGAGATACAGGAGTTTTATATAATTTGTTTATCTTGTAATTGTGGTTTAATGCAGATAGGTTACTTATGGTTTGTTTGGTAAGTTTGATATTTACGGTTTTAGAGTTTTCACTTTTAGTGGGTTTTGCCTTTCAAGTCTGGGGTGGGGTTGTTATGATTGGAGCTCTGATTTTGTTTTTGGGTTGTGGGTAGGTTTGGTGTTGGATAGTGTAGGTTCATACTTTCGATTATGTACTAGGGGTTGGGTTTGGGTTACCCCAGCCCTAACTGTTTAGGGACTCATATGTTTTTATGGTGCAACTGCGGTTTTTGAGGTGTCTGAGGGGTTGATATAATATAGTTGTTTCCAGGATTCTGTAATGTAGGGACTTTAGTGTTGCTTGTTTTGGGCTTGTAGGCGCAAAGTACAGGGTTTAGCGGTTTCCTGCAGCATGGTAACTGTGTAGACTAGGTATGGACATTGCAGATATAGGTACTTTAAGGGTTGATATGGTATAGTGGTTATCGGGTACCTTTAAGGATAATGAGTACTCTAGGTTAGCTTAATTTAGTGATTTTGCAGGTCCTTACGGATTCATATAGGCAACATTTATATAGTAACCTTAAGGTGTGCAATTTGGTGCAGGTGGGTGTGTTTTCCGATTTGGTAGTGTGAGGTGTTTAGTGGTGTAAGGTGTTCCAGAATTTGGTAGTTTGTAGTTGTTAGGTAGGTAATTTCTTTTATAGGATGTGTGGGCAAACTGCTTTATTGCAGGCTTGGGTTTTGCAAGGTTTGAGATGTAGACTGTTTGCATGAAACTGTGGGATATTACTAAGTTTGTTGTTTCAGTTGTAATTTCCGATGTTGTGCTTTTTAGCGGGGGTAGTTTGTGTGTTTAAATTTTGATTTATTTGAGCTGTTTGTTTGTTGTTTTATTTACTGCGCTTACAGTTTGATTTGTTGGGTTTGTTGAGGTGTATGTGTTATTTTATGTTATAACTGTGGATTAATGTAATATTGAAGTGCTGCCGTTGTTTGGGTTATTACTTTGGTACAGATTATTGATATTCGATAATGTGGGTTTATTGTTACAGTGTTGTGCATATGTTTAAGGTTTGTGAGTGATTTATGTAGATATTGTACCAATGGCTGGTTTGGGGTTTGTTGCACTTTTAGTTTCACTATATTTGTTACTTGCTTGTGAGGGTTTACGCAGATACTGCTTTATGGGTAGGTTGTATTATATAAATGCTGTTTCGGTTTAGGGTGTAGTTTACGTTGTGCATTGCCAACTTGTTGGATTGTGTTTTATATGGGTAGGGTGTTGGTATTCTGTAGGTGTACATATTAAGTAATTTGCATTAGGAGTGGGTTTTGTAACATTCAATTTTAGTTGGAGTGTTCGTGACGGCTCGATTTCACAAATTCGTTGTTTATTTTTGTTGGGAGTATTGAAATATTAAATTAGGTTTATATTACAATTTATAGTAGGTTTAATGTTTGTAGGTTTTATTGCGTGCTGTTTGGACTTGCAAAATAAGGTTGCGGCTTGCAAATTTGAATGTTGTGTACGCTCGGAAGTTTGTTTTATATAGCAGGATGCTTAGTTGGAGTACGTTGGTTACAGTATTGATAAGTTATATTAGATTTAGGGTTTGTTGTTTTAGTTTTGGTAGACTTAACATTGTTTGATTTGTTATAGTTTTACATGCTTATTGTGATTTATTTATTTGGATCGGATTTGTTGGCTTGTGCAACATCAGGTTATGTAGTAGACTTTAGTATGTATTATAATTTATGTTAATTTTATAGAATTTAGTTTGTACATTACTTAGAGGCGGTGGTAGTTTGTAATATTTGCTACGTTTGTATGGTATGTTGCTAATAAATTTATGCGATATTTTAGTTTTAGAATGCGTAGTTTTGTTTGGATGTTGTTAGTTTTAAAGGTGGTAGTTTATTAATGTTTGTTTTATACATGTGGTTGGCAATAGTAGTAGTGTGAATCATGGTTTCGTTTATGTAACTGTTAAGTTTGTTTCGTATTCCTACGGTTTAGTATAGTATATTTGCCAGTTATAGTTATTGATTGTAATACTGTAATGTTACGTATATTGATGTTGTTTTTTTATTACTTGTATAGTTAATTATGTAGGCGCGTAGTGTGGGTGTTAAGGGTGTGTATGATAGGTTGTATGTTTCTTGTGGATTTTAGCACTTGTAGATTTGTTTTAGAACCGAGTCCGAATTTGGTGTTTTGGTTAGTAGTTGTTTTTATTTCGAAGATGTGATTTGTAGATTATGTTTGTAGCAATGGTGCATAGTTAGCGATATGCTTTGTGGCAGGTAGTGTTTCGTAAGATTTGTGTACTTTGCAAGATTTCGGTGTTTTTGCTGATTGTTTAAGTTTATAATTTGATTGGCACGCTTCCTATTTTTGTGTTATAGTTTTGTAGTTTCCATGATAAATAGTTTTGTACTTGGGTTTTGTGTTTTGAGTTAGTGGAGTGCAGCTTTGTGAATGTGCACGATGGGTTTTGGGTTTTGTTTGTTATTTTGTGATGTTGTAATTATATGGTTTATTTTGGTTTCGTTTATGCATTTGAATTTTATGGTGATGCTTGGTTTTTATTAGGGTTTATGTTTAAGCTGATAACCTGTGTGTTTTTGGTTCTTTATAGACCAAGGTTTCTTGTAATTTGCTAGTTTTGCGGGCGAGGTCTGTTGTTTTATGCAATGCTATGTATACTTTGTAGTTTCTCTATTGGTTTTAGTTATTGTGCTACTTTGATTAGTTCCCAGTACGTAACTTTTTAACTATGTTTGTAGCCTCTTACTTTGGGTAGTTGGTGCTTGCTTTTAAATTTGTTGTTGTTGGGTTGCGGGTTATTTATTTGTTAGATTTTAATTTGCTTTAGTATTGGTGATTGCAATAGTTCATAGCTGGATGCTTTGTTTGGAAGTTTGGAATAATTGTGTTTTATAGTTGTGGGTTTATATTGTGTTTATCTGATTCTTGTGTGTTAGGTTTTGGGTTTGCTGATTTTCCTGTATTAGTTAGTGTTGACTGCTATTTAGGTTACAGTTATTAAACGGTAGTGTTGTTTGGTTTGTATACAGTGTTTACTTCGTTTCTCGCATGTTTTGGGTATATTCTAGAGATATGTCCTTTCACCTTTGTTGTGGGGTTGGTGGTTTTGGATGTGTAACTTGTGTTTTGGGGCAAACATTTGTGTGTTGTATTTAGCTAGTTTTTGGAGTTACTTGTTTGCCGCTTGGATATCTGTATTAGATGTTTTGCTTTGCGCGTTGCGTGTGGGGTATGTATATTTGCTTTACTTTTACTTTTGCTGGGCTATAGTTAGGTGTGTGCTTGGTAGACTGCTTGTGGTTTGGGGATGCATGTAACTTGTTTGTGGGAGTTTGTTTGTTTACTGTTAGTGTTGTATTAATTTGTGAGGTTTACATAGAGGTTTGTAGTTTATTGCTTTGTGAAGTTTGCAGGTCGTTAGGTAGGTTTACTTTTATTTACATTGTAATATCGTATTTCAGTTCTTTTGCATTTGTGTCGTTATTACTTGCTTGTGATTAGGTTTGGTAGGTTTAGGTTAGTGTGGTTTTAGTTCCATGGCTGTTTGATAAGTGGGGTAGGTATACATGTAAACGCTTTGTCGGATTATAATATAGTAATAGTAAACATTTATTAGTTTATAGTTCGTGGTATTACTTGTTGGTGATGTGCTGGTAATTCTAGTTTAAACCTCTTGGGAATCGTTTCGTTTGATAGTCTGTATAAGGGTTACTGGTGGATGGTGGTTTTGTTGCTTTCTTTTCCTTTATTGTATTGTGAGGTAGCGTTTATAAAACCTTTAGTAGTCGTATATTGCACTTTAACTTGGGTTTTGGTAGGTAACTTATACACAGACTTAATTGCTAGGGTGGTTTAGTAAACTTTCCTTTAGGGTTGTTGTGGTTTTCATGATTTGGGGTTTAATGTTGTTGGATTTTGGGGTGTTTTAGTAAAGGTTTTGAGGTGAGTGTTTTGTTAGTTTTAGGTTGGTATAAGTAGCGAATTTGCTTTACCCTCGGGTTTAGGGTTTTATAGTAAGGTTTTCCTATATTGCGGGGATGTACTGGTAACTTTGGATTTGTGTTATGGGATTTCGATTTAGTTTTGCGTAACTGCAGGTTTTTAGTGTTGTAGAGGGTTGATATAATATAGATATGGTGGGTTTTTGAGGGTTATGCGGTTAAATCGGCTTGTTTTGCTTTGTTTGCCGGTTGTTGGGTGTATATAGTTGTTGTTCATAGAGGGGTTTGGTAGGATAGTTGCAATTTGAGGGCCGTGTATACCAATGGAGGCCCTGTAATTTCCGGAGGGACGTTTTACCGAGGTGTTGTTGGTATGCAGTGTTTTCGCCAAGGTTTTGAGGTATGTTCATAACATTTGCAGAGGAATTGCGACTTTTTATAAGTGGTTGTGTGGATGGTGTTTGCTTTATCTTGTAGGTGGTATAGGATTTTTATTATATAGTTGTATTGGATAAGGTTTGCTGGGGTTATTGTTTCTGCTAATTGCTTTGCGTTTTAGGCTGCGTGAATTAAATGTGTAAGTTTTAGCAATTGTGTTTGTTTTGCAGTAGTTGTTTTCTTAGTTTTTGTGTAAGTGCTTTATTTTACAGGTATTTTGTAGTTAGAGATTTTGTTATGTGCGTAATGTAGATTTACTTTGGATTGGCCTAAATGTTTTACTTGACCGATGTATGTTACCAATTGACCGTGTATTATGGGTTTGTTTATTGCGAGTTCTTTTATATATATACCTTGGTTATAATCTTTTAAATGCGGGCTTTAGGTTGTATTACATTTAAGTTTAGTTCATTTTGCAGGGGTATCTACGTTAATTCTTTAGTTATAAGTTGTTAAATGTGTATACGTTAGCGAATTGCTTGCGTTTATGTTGGTAGATGTAGTTAATTTGTAGGTTTGGTTTATAATAGATGTTACGTATATTCTTAAGATTTGTCTTGGTGTTTTTTTAGATTTGGTAATTTAGGGTTGGTATTATTTAGATGGAATTGTATTTTGCGTGGTTTTGGGCAGGGATGAATGCGAGGCGGTGTTTTGACGTTGTTAAGGTGTTGGTTACTGATTTTGTATTGTTGTAGACTTTGTTCCTAGGTTTCTTTATTAGTTAGTGATTTGGTAGTTAGTTTTAGATCCTACACGGCTTGG